>JAHKKF010478986.1:0-41003 GCA_019740295.1 Labeo calbasu | reverse complement strand
TAGGTCTTCTCATATTGGTCAGCTACCTAAGTACAGACCAGGCTCTGGTCTCCTTAGCTTTTAGTGAGGAACCAGACTCTGGCTACAGGGTGCAAAAGTTATACTTGCTGTCGGTACCTTAAGAAAGCTGCTCCAACAGAGGGGTAGCACATGCTGACAAGCTCAATATCTGCCGTCAGGATGCGCTACCATCCTTAACACTGTGCCAAGTTGATTATTAAGGACAAGAGTTGGTCAGGAAGCCAGTTTATTTCCTCACCTGAAGGATGCTCCTTTTTACAAGGACCGTTTGATCAAAAGGTCGATTCTTTTTACAGTCTGCGGCCCGCAGGGTTATACTAGTAAATTTGCACCCATCCATGTCACCCAAGTACAGACCAGGCTCTGGTCTCCTTAGCTTTTGTTGAGGGACCAGACTCTGGCTACTGGGTGCAAAAGACATACTTGCTGTCGGTACCTTAAGAAAGTTGCTCCAACAGAGGGGTAGCGCATGCTGACAAGCTCAATATCTGCCGTCAGGATGCGCTACCATCCTTTACACTGGGCCAAGTTGATTATTAAGGACAAGGGTTGGTCAGGAAGCCAGTTTATTTCCTCACCTGAAGGATGCTCCTTTTTACAAGGACCGTTTGATTAAAAGGTCGATTCTTTTTACAGTCTGAGGCCCGCAGGGATATACTAGGAAATTTGCACCCATATATGTCAGGGTATGCGCCCCCTCTTGATCGGCATAAAACCAACACCAGCAGCAGCCTGAGCCATGAGCGCCCCATATTGATCTGCATAAATCCAACACCAGCAGCAGCCTGAGCCTTCTCTAACGGCTCTCCCATTCAACAACAGACCAGGCTAGGGCCTGGTTAGCTTAACTGAGAAAGCAGATTCTGGCTTCTGAAGGCAAGGGACATGAATCAATTGATGCAGCTGATAGAGCTGCTCTAATAGAGGGGTAGCGCATCCTGATAGCCTCATTATGGCCATCAGAATGCACTACCACTTCAATAAAAGAGGTGAAATTCATTATTAAGGTGGGAAATTAATGACCACAGAGGAACCAGGCTCCTGCTACCGCATGGAACTGCTGAACCTGGCTTTTGCATTTCCATAAATCTACTCTAATAGAGGGGTAGCACATCCTGACAGGTTCAATACCGTTATCAGAATGCGCTTCCGTGTCAATAAATGTGTGTAAATTCTTAATTAAGGTGGGGAATTAATGACCACAGAAGGTCAGTTTAATGCCTCATCCGAAAGACACTTCTTTTCACAGGGGTCAGTTTGTGGCTTAGTCAGAAAGTCGCTCCTTTTTGTTATACTAGGACTTATGGACCCATACAGCACGTCAGGGAATGATCACCACCTGCTGGCTGGATTAAAACTACCTCTAGCAGTAAACTAAATCTTCACTAAGGTTTCCCCATCCATATACTTACCAGGCTCAGGCCTGCTTAGCTTCAGTGAAGAATCAGACTGCAGCTACCACACTGAACAAATGAACCTGTATTTTGCTTTTCCATAAATGTGCCCTAATAGAGGGGTAGCGCATCCTGACAGGCTCAATACGGCCAGCAGAATGCGCTACCATCTCAATAAATGAGGTCAAATTCATAAGTAAGGTGGGGAATTAATGACCACAGAGGAACCAAACTCCAGCTACTGCATGGAACAGCTGAACCAGTTTTTTGTATTTCCATAAATCTGCTCTAATAGAGGGGTAGCACATCATGACAGTCTCAATACGGCCATCAGAATGCGCTACCATCTCAGTAAATGTGGTCATATTCATAATTAAGGTGGGGAATTAATGACCACAAAATGTCAGGAGGCCAGTTTAATGCCTTATCGAAAGACACTTCTTTTCACAGGGGCCGGTTTGTGGCTTAATCAAAAAGTCGCTCCCTTTTGTTACACTAGGACTTATGGACCCATACAGCACATGTCAGGGAATGATCACCACCTGCTGGCTCGATTAAAACTACCTCCAGCAGCAAACTAAACCTTCATTAAGGGTCTCTCATCTGTATACTGAACAGGGTCAGGCATGCTTAGCTTCAGTGAAGAACCAGACTCCAACTACCACACTGAACAGCTGAACCTTGACTGGATTAAAACTACCTCCAGCAGCAAACTAAATCTTCATTAGGGGTCTCCCATCTGTATACTGATAGCGCATCCTGGCAGGCTCAATATGGCCATCAGAATGTAATACTCCCTTTAAAAAATGAGGTCAAATTCATATTTAAGGTGGGGAATACAGCACATGTCATGGAATTATCACCACCTGCTGGCTCGATTAAAACTAACTCCAGCAGCAAATTAGACCTTCACTAAGGATCTCCCATCCACATACTGACCAGGTTCAGGCCTGCTTAGCTTCAGTGAAAAACCAGACAGCTGAACCTAAGTTTTGCATTTACATAAATGTGCTCAAATAGAGGGGTAACGCATCCTGACAGGCTCAATGCGGCCATCAGAATGCACTACCATCTCAGTAAATGAGGTCAAATTCATATTTAAGGTGGGGAATTAATGACCACTGAGGAACCAGACTCCGGTTACCGCATGGAACAGCTGAATCTGGTTTTTGAGTTTAATAAACCTGCTCAAATAGAGGGGTAGCGTATCCTGACAGGCTCAATGCGGCCATCAGAATGCACTACCACCTCAATAAATGAGGTCAAATTCATAATTAAGGTGGGGAATTAAAGACCACAGAAGGTCAGAAGGCCAGTTTAATGCTTCATCTGAAAGTTGCTTTTTTTTTACAGGGGCTGTTTAAAGGCTTAATCAAACCGTTGCTCCTTTTTGTTATACTAGGACTTATGGACCCATACAGCACATGTCAGGGAATGATCACCAATGAGAAACCAGACTCTGGCTACTGCATTGAACAGCTGAAATTGGTTTTTGCACCTTACTTAATCCGCTCTAATAGAGGTGTAGCGCTTCTTACTGACTACAAACTTTTGAATGATAGTATATACATTTGACTTTAATAACTCTCAAAAATACATTTAGGAAAATTTTTTTTTTATTTGTACATGGACCTTCTACAGCACCCTCTTGTGGTCTTATATGGGCTCTTGGACCAAACCCTGCTGAATATTATTTACAATACATTAATTAAACATTAAAAACATACCATCTTATGCTTTGATACAGAAGTAACTTTTGGGCGAGACTTCTGGTTCATTAGCCGCTATAAGAAAATAATGAGAATAATAACAAAGTGCCTTAAACAGTAAAACTGTTTGCACTTCAAAACAATGTGTTTATAATTAAGATAATACAGTAAAACAAAATAGTAAGACTTACCTACTTGCAATAGCAAGTAGCAAAATGAGCTATTTTGTACAGCTAAAAATAGTTGGACACGAATGAGACCGGAATATTTATATCATATTTATATCATAGTAGCAGTGCTGTAAACAGTATTGTGTAGGCCTGTCTGTGTCTTTATTGCTGTGCAGGAAATGACACAGACTCATTACCAAATCTAGACAGTCAATGTTACAGACAGATTCACTCATCTGACACGAAATCAGTGCAATTAGCAATATCATTCTTAACTATATTTAGTAAGACTTAAACATGACTCAGGGACATCATCATATGCGGTTGCATTTCATTTCCGATTAAATTGAGCGTATTTTTCTCCTCCATAAGCATGAAAGTACAAAATGTGAACTTGACACATAATGAAAAGCATTGTGCCAGTTTTGGCCTTAACAGAGTTTCCAAAAGTCATTTACATCTTTAACATAAGGGGCTCTCTTTTAATATGCTGGCAGTCATGACTCCAAAAAAGAAATAAAGAGGGTTTTTCTCAAAATCCACCAAACTGATGACTCAATTGAAAGGAGCTATCATGTGAATGATCATCTGCAGAGTCAAATCTGTCGAATCAAATTAGTTTATTATAACTTTTATGGGCATTCAACTGAATTTAAATCTTTATTACAAAATAACTGACTTATTGCAAAAGCACACAATGGTCCAAAAACACTTATGCCATATTATTTTTTCTGATTAGATAACAAAATATCAAAACATATGGTTTTGTTCGTAATTTTGTTTGTTAGATCTGTAGTTTTAACATTTAAAACCTCACAAACCTCTTTTGTGAAATGTTTTAAGAAAGTGTGTTGCATTAAAGACATTCCTAATATTAGAAATAAATATTGATATTTCAAATAGATGCTGTTCTTTTTGGTTATTTGAAGAATCTGAAAAAAAAAAAAAACATTAAATGCCACAATGGTCTTCAACATTTATTTTATTTTATTTTATTTTATTTTATTTTATTTTATTTTATTTTATTTTATTTTATTTTATTATTTTTTATTTTTATTTATTTTATTTTTTATCTTAAATAATGCCATATTATATATTAATGCAGTAACATTTTACATTTTTATTTTATTATTTTATTTATTTTATTTTAAATAGATGCCACAATATATATTAATGCAATTACATCCATGCATGTTTGTTTTACCTTACTATATTTTAAATATGTGACACATTATATATATATAATCCAAAGACATTCATACGTTTTTTTATAATATTTTATTTGACATAATATATAGTAATGTAATGACATTCATATGTTTTTAAATGTGGTATAAATGTCAAAATTCCTTTTGAGGCCACTGTGTTCATTCTAAATCAATCAGCACAAAAACTTACGGAGCATATAAAATGAATATTGCAATGTTTTCTTGATGTAATAACCGAGAGGCAGGTTATTTCTTGTATTTTGATTATCCTCATTGATCTATGAGAGAGCTTATGAGACTTTCCCATTCTCTTCTCTTTCTCACTGTTTCTTCTCCTGTCCTGTCATAGAGTGTGTGAAGGGTGTGGTGCTGGCAGCGTCCTGCGAGAGGTAGACAGGGTGTGCTTAACACTTCACCATACCGTTCTCTGCGGCCAGAGGGAAAGGGTATGAGCATGTTTACCTGGAGAAGTTTAGGTGGGGCTCACTGCGTCTGTGTGAGGAACAAGGTGTGGAAGATAAAGATGTGTGGCGCGGGATGTTTGGGTGTGTTTTGGTAATGTGTAGCTGAGACACCTCTGACTCAGCCCAGCGTCTTTCCTTTCCTCTCAGAGAGTTCATGACAGGGCGTAGCCACTTGCGCACAGTAGAAAATTCACTACCCTCAGGCCTTGGATTTTTCAACAGTGCAACATATTTGTCTGTTCTACAGTGTGACTCCTCCTGTGCGGTTCAGTTTGTGCCGGTATTTTGATGACAGCTATGGTTTTGATATCTAAGCAACAGTCAAAGATCTGTTTTTTTTTTTTTTTACTACACATTTTCAAGATACTGTATGTAACTAAAAAGATGGAATTATCCGTACCCAGTTCGACACGACAGTGATTCAGTGTCAATACAGATATTATATAATTTGTAAACCACAAACACTGAATACTAAACAAGATATGGCTCACAATAACTGAGGTACTTTCCAGGCTTTTAGTGTCTGTAGTGTGTTCTTTGAGTTCACTTGATGTATTGAAAGCTTTCCTTATTGTTTTTCAGTATGTGCCCTAACATGACATGCTATCTTATTGTGGATCAGTTAAATATGTCTGTAGATGACTTTGTGGTAAAAAAAACAAAACTGCAATCTCAGACTGTTTGTGATTGCTCCATTTCTATGGTTTTGGTTTGGTGGTTTGGTCTTCATTTGGGTGTGATTCTTTTGCCATCATTCTCTTGCTCAAATTAATTAATTAATTAATTAATTACAATAATAATAAGTATTATTAATTATTATTATTTAATTATAACCTCTGGCTGTATATATATATATATATATATATATATATATATATATATATATATATATATATATTAGTGCTGTCAAACAATTAATCGTGATTAATCACATTCAAAATAAAGGTTTTTGTTTCCATAATAAATGCGTGTGTACTGTGTATATTTATTATGTGTATATTTATATGCAAGCATATATTTAAGAAAAATAAGTTATGTTTATATATTCAATTTATTTATATTCAATATCAGATATATGAATATAAATATATACATGTAAATACAAAATATATGCTGTGTGTATTAAATATACATAATAAATATACTCAATATAGGCACAAATAAAAACTTAAATAAAATACAATAATTGCGATTAATCGTTTGACAGCACTCAGAAACGTTTTTAGTACTTTATACTTGACATTTTGAGTCATTAAATCGATTTAAATTGTATTTTAAATAATGCTATTTTATATAAAAACGTGAACATTAATTTAAATTAAAAAAAATAAACTGTTTTTTCGAACTTGTACCTACTTCTGCCTGTTGCATGTTTTCTGCTTCACTTTATCAATAACAGTATGGATCTCATATATATTATACACAGCCTCAGGCGTTAATATCTTTCTTTTTAATATCATAGTGCACACTAATTGATGAACAATAAGTTTAATTGTTCTTGTGGTGTAGTTGCAGGCATTTAATCAAACACGTCTTTATGTGAGGAATGGCATGATACATTTCCTATCAGGCACACATGCTCTGTGAATCATTCATGAGTAAATGAACAGTTGAGACACGGAGCTTGACGTGCCCGCGCTTGTCAGGTGGCAAGTTTTTAAATGCGCGCTCAGGAATCAGCTGGCACAATCGTCAGGTGTCCGTCTCATCGCACTGAGGACTAACGGACCGTCTCTATCCTTAATATCGACCAGATAGTATAAAAGAGAGAACGCGGCATTAAATCCTGTTTCTTGGATGTGGAAAATGAAGATCAGTTGGATCTTTCTTTGCGCGGTTTGCATCTGGTCTCCAGTTCAAGGAACAGTTCGATGTAAGTAAAGTTCTGCTTGCCTATGAATTTATTTTTTCACAATTATGATAGTGTTGATAAGTGATACATAAAGTAGTACTAATTTGCTTTGCAAGTGTTTCTAAAGGAATGGCTTTTTTTTTTTTTTTTGTAATCTAATAGGCAGATTATAGAACAAATTCAGTCCGTGAAACCTAAGGTGTAAAAGTGGGACAACTAGTAAAATAAGTTTGTGTATTTAACATTTCTGCGTATTTTTTTTGTAATTTTTTTCTGTTTTATATTTAACATTGTAAAATGGAATGATATTGAGGGGCTTAATCTTTTAAACAACACTAATGACAAGTGATCAGAAAGTGTCCCAGTTTATCTGTATTTACTGTAGATTATAATCACAGTGTACAGTGAATTGCAGTACGAAAACTGCTTAGAGTTGTTGGCTCATACATCATACAACAATTAGATCATAATAGTAGTCTGATCAGTGATCACCACCATAATACTTATCATAATCATAGTGATCAGAGGAAAAATCTGTTAGGCAGATACAGTCAGCATGATATAAATTGTATAAAATGTTTTAAGTACTGTATTATGAATGTCGTGGTAAAAACTACTTCTAGGGAACTTTCCCCCACAAATTCTTTAATAATTATAATTCTGTAATTGACTTAATACTAAATGAAATAAATGGTTTTTAATTCTTTGTGAACAAATATGATACATTTGCGCTGCGTACTGCTACGTTTTCGGCGTCTTGCGCACGCGCACCGCTTTCGCTTTTGTCAAGTAAAAAGCGTCTTATGTATTTTACATTCGTCGGTGTTGTGTTAGGCGTTTTAAAACACAAAAACTTGTGAGAACGGCCCCATAGCTGTTCACAACCCACATTGTTATGGACTGTTTTCACATTTCGATGGATTTCAGAAACGGAAATCGTAGTGTTTGGTGAACGGTAGACTACAGCAAATGGTTTTTGCCTTCCCGTTTGCTCTAAGAGCAAAAGAATACGATTCACGACTTTCACGGCTTTTCAAAAAGCGAAAAAAAATACAGAGAGATTGATTATGGCTGTCAGACGAGAGAAAGATATCAAATTTACAGTCATTTTGCCACAGTATTAGAAACACCCTTCACACAGGAAAAACCCTGTTGAAAAAAACAGCTGGTTAGCTAGGCTTTGAAGCATGGATGCTGGCTTGAGCTGGTTTAAACTGGTCCTGAGCTGGTTTAAACTGGTCCTCAGCTGGTTTATGCTGTTCCTTTGCTGGTTTAAGCTGGTCCAAAACTGGTCCTGGGCTGAAGGGAGCAGCTAAGGACCAGCATAAACCAGCTAAAACCAGCACCCACGCTTCAAAACCTACCTAACCAGCTGTTTTTTCAACAGGGAAAGGGGCCAGAATTTTACCTTTTGGGGTACAACAGCTTGTCACTGGAGCAGTACACTTAAAAGGACATCTTTGTACCTTTTTACCCCTAATAGGTACATAGTACCTTAAGCGTACAAATTACTACTCTAGTACTAATAGGTACTGATATGTATCTATTAGGGGTAAAAGGTACACAGAAGTCTTTTTAAGGGTACTGCTCCAGGGACAAGCTGTTGTACCCAAAAGGTACAATTTTGACCCCTTTTTTCTGGGCTGAGGCAGTGTTAAACAATTTTTAATGCCAAGGTAATACATAACAAGGTAGTGTTATAATGTAAAAAAAAAAAAAAAAACTTAAAAAAAAGCCCCCGGGGCCTTGTAAGGGTGACTGTTGTCTAACAGCTGGGTAGTTTTGTCTCTCATTGAGAGGCTGTTGTTGCTGCCTGCCTGTGTTGCTCACCTGTGAAGGACCCTGATGTTGCTCCGTTAGGAGGAATGGAATGTGTGTTCTGAGTGGATGAGGTTTGGTTCATGCTGACTTGATGTTACCTCATTATTCCTTTTGCGATAAATTACCTACAAGAGTGAGCTTGTCCTACCCTCAAAGCCGGTCTATTATTTAACATCCATTACCGTCGGTGTGTTCAACACTGTAGGCCTGGCTGAACATGGACTAGGTTGTCTCATTGCAGGTAATCCTACATGATCGTATGTGTTTACACAGCTGGGGGCATTTCTTCTTGCCTTTTAAAAGCTGTCCACCCCTAGATGTCCGGAGAGTCTTTCAGATACTTGTTGATTCTTAGACATGTGAAGTTTTGTCATTGTATTTTCTCAGTAGCTTATGGTTTGCGGGTTTGACTAATTGTCTATATAATATCCTGAAGAGTGAGTGAATATACCTTAGGGTGTGGTGTAATTTTCTGCGTTTGTGGAAATCGTTTGTTTTTATAGGTATAAGACAGTCTTTAGATGTTACATTCCCATGCTCACAGCAATACCACTAAAAACTTGACTGGCGCCAGTTAAATTTGACAATGTGCAGTGATACTATCTTTTCAAAGACTGTAAAATGTCTACTTATTCAGCAGATTCCTATACCGCAGAACGTCTTTATAGGTTCCCGCTTTGAATAGGGAAAATTTAATGAGACCAAGTAACCCATCTTGGCATGTTGTCTTGCAGCCTCCGCTGCCTGTTCATGTCATGGTAAGGCACAGTACTGCAGAGCAGATCAGCTGGGACTCTACTGTGTAAACTGCCAGGGAAACACTGAAGGTCGGCACTGTGAAAGCTGTAAGGAAGGATTCTTCCACCAGAGGGCAGGAGACAGTTGTGCGCCTTGCAACTGCAACACTGCAGGTGAGCTGCTGCTTTTAGATAGTCTTTTTTTGTTGGTAAAAGAGATTTCTTCCAAAAATAAAAATTAATTTACTTTCCTTTTTTGTTCCAAGTCATACAGGAAAACATTGTTTTGGGTGAACAAACCCCTGAGACATAAAATATTTACTTAAAGTGCCCCCTGGGAATTTAAGTTAATATTTCAGTAACAACACATTTGCATGTTCATGGTTCTTTGATGGCCACAATTAAATGCAATTATTTCATCACATATTGTGATATGACCTTTCATCTCATATAAACTTTCATTTCATATAAACTTAAATCTGTATTTTTAAAGTATATTTATAAATTATATTACAATTTCAATTTTATTTTAATTGTGTTGAACATTGTAGTCATTTTTTCTTTAACTAATGTTTCAGAATCAGAATATTTGGACATTTAAATGACTCTTAAAAATGTCTCAGTTCCATTGTATTTTATGGAAAATATCAAACCAAGCAGCATCTGCTAATAAATTTTTGACATTTATGAGACACTTTTTAATTAATTTTTTAACCAACTGGTCCCATGGTCATCAAGAAATCTCTTATTCTCATTAAGGCTGCATTTATTTGATCAAAAATACAGAAAGAAAACAGTAATATTGCAAAATATGATCACAAAATAACATAATAGTTTCTATTTTAATAAACTTTAAAATATAATTTATTCCTGTGATCGAAGCTAAATTTTCATTAGCCGTTACTCCAGTCTTAAATATCACATGATCCTTCAGAAATCATTCTAATATGCTGATTTATTATTAGAATCATCAGTGTTGGCAACAGTTGTGCTGTCAAATATTTTTTGGAACATGTGATGCTTTTTTCAGGATTCTTTGATGAATAAAAATGTTAAAAGCATTTATTTCAAATATAAATCTTTTTGAACAATGCAAGTCATTTTTTATCTATTCAAAACATCCTTGCTGAATAAAAGTATTAATTTTTTTTTTTTTAAAAAAGAAAGAATAAACATGTACTGACCCCAAACCTTTGAACGGTAGTGTATATTGTTAGAAAAGATTTCAACTTTGAATAAATGCTGTTGTGTTTAACTTATTATTTATCAAAGAATCCTGAAAAAAAGTATCACAGGTTACAAAAAAATATTTAGCATGTATTAATGATTTCTGAAAGATCATGTGACACTGAAGACTGGAGTAATGCTGAAAATTCAGCTTTGATCACAGGAATAAATGAGATTTTAATGTATATTAAAATAGAAAGATGTTATTTTACATCGTAGAAATATTTCACAATATTTTTTTCTGTATTTTTGATCAAATAAATGCAGCCTCGATGAGCATAAGAAACTTTTTTTAAAAAAACATTAAAAATCTTACTGATCCCAACGTTTTAAACAGTAGTGTAGTTCATCATATTAACATGCTCCTCAAAGTTCACAAACTTTTTCATTTTAAATAATATGCTTATTTTTTCTTATTTAAAAAATCTAGGAACTTCATTTTGTGATATATTTTGATTGAAAGGTTTACTCATTCTAATTTTTTTTAAAATGAATGATACTTGTTTTGCTTCTTTGTTTTACAATGAAAATACATTTGTCCATTTTTAATAGTTTCAAAGTATTTTTGGCTCCACTCTATGCATAATCTGAGTGAAGTTGTACAGAATGCATATACTTTGTTCTCTTCAGGTTCTCAAGGACCACTCTGTAACAATGAGGGACGGTGTGCTTGCAAACAAGGAATTTATGGAGACAAGTGTGACCGCTGTGAAGATGGCTCTCCAGTGACTGCCAGTGGATGTGAGCCTTTGAGGTGAGAACAGAGAGCCTTATATCTCTGACTAGTATGTAACTATTACTATGCAGGTTCAATCAATGTTCTTCTTATGCAGGCTAAGCTGTCGGTCACGTATCAATGGCCGTCTCACGTATAATCAAGAGGAGTGCCTGCCCTGCTTTTGCAATGGACATTCAAGCGTGTGCTCCTCAGCTGAAGGATTTTCCGTTTACAACATCACTTCGACTTTTGATAATGGTGAGGTTAATGTATAATCTCTGATTTTTCTAAATCACATTTGGTTTTAGTTGTTCATTTAATTCAAATGTTTGTCTCGTCTCACAGGACCTGAGGGCTGGAAAGCTGCAACTGCTCAAGGGGTAAATCCTTCACAAGTGCAATTTAGGTGGTCGCCCACTCACAAAGATCTTGAGGTCATCTCTAAGGAGATCCTTCCTGTTTATCTGTTTGCTCCAGGTATGTTGATTACATTTTTTATGACTTGTCAGGAACAAACCATCACTGATGTATTGCCATTTCCTTGACTCTTCTGTGCTTCTGTGTTTAATGTAGCATCTTACCTGGGCAATCAGGCTTTGAGCTACGGTCAGATGCTTAGCTTCTCTCTGCGTCTGGACAGAGGTGTCCGTCGTCCTTCCACCTCTGATGTTATCCTAGAAGGAGCAGGTCTTAGAGTGGCTGCTTCACTAGGAGACTTGAGGACTGTGGTTTCCTGTGGCAAGAAAATCACCTACACATTCAAGTGAGTCACATAAATTGAAATAAGTCGATGTTTGCGCTAGGGGTCCAACAATTATCGGCCTGTCCAATTATCAGCACCGTTATTAAGCATTTTTTTAGGGATGCATGATATTGGATTTTGCAGATATTTTTCAACCCATTTTGGCCGATAGCCAGTGCTGATACATATATATTTCCTGTTGTTTGGAAACAACAACACGTCTCTCCTATGCGGAAATTATAACCAGATTATTTTTTATTTTGGTTAGTTTTTAACAAGAACTTATTTGTGAGAATTAAACAATAAGTTATTTTATAATGACAATACATTAAAGCTTTGAAAATAACTATAAAAAAACTATATATCAATCACTGCATTTTTTTTTTTTTTCAGGAAAATGCAGTGGTAACCTTAACATTTTATTTTAGGATTTCACATTTGTAAATGGTCTGAAGAAAAAGAGTTGTAAAAATTCTGAAAATCTTTTAGAGCTCATTTTTTTTTTTTTTTTTTTTTTAAATATATATATGACCCTGGACCACAAAACCAGTCTTAAGGATCATTTTTTTAAAATTGAAATTTATACATCATCTTAATGCTGCATAAATAACAATATTTGGACGAAATACAACTATTTGAAAATCTGTAATCTGAGGGTGCAAAAAATCAAAATATTAAGAAACCCACCTTTAAAGTTCTTAGCAATGCATATTACTAATCAAAAATAAGTTTTGATATATTTATGGTAGGAAATTCACAAAATATCTTCATGGAACATGATCTTTATTTTAATATCCTAATGATTTTTGGCATAAAAGATATTATTGCTACAAATATACCTACATATTGGCTATTGCTACAAATATACCTGTGCTAAGACTGGTTTTGTGGTCCAGGTTCACATATTACACATTAATCAATAAATCAGTATATAAAAAATTATTTAATTTACAGGTGTCATGTTTGTGATTTTTTTTTTATTTTTATTAATGTAAGCTCTAGCTTCTGACCTTTAAATCAAAAAATACTCATGATTTTATGACATCAATTACTGCTTTATTTAATCAGAAACAGCATAATTTTTTATATCAGGTCGATGGCTATATTTATATATAAAGTCGTTATTGGCCAATTACGATATCAGTCCGATAATATTGTGCATTTTAGAGATTTTAATTGTTCTGTTTATATAAAAATATTCTAACGCATATTATATTTCATAGACTGGACGAACAGCCTGGCAGCAAATGGAAACCACAGCTCTCATCCACAGAATTTCAAAGACTTCTGAGTAACCTTACAGCCATCAAAATAAGAGGAACATTTGGTGAAAACGGTGAGTCTTTAATCTTTCCACTCAGATAATGTATCACTGAGCTGCATATATTGTTGAAAACATGCACACACAACATAATACAAATAACTGTATATCTGCTTTCACAACAGGACGTGGTTATCTGGATGATGTCTCTCTGGTGTCAGCTAAACTGGGTCCCGGCACCCCTGCCGTCTGGGTAGAACTGTGCAGATGCCCTGCTGGTTATGATGGACTGTTTTGTGAACGCTGTGCCACTGGATACAAGAGACGTTTCCCCGGTCAAGGTCCCCAAAGCCCCTGTGATCCCTGCACCTGTCAGGGTGGAACTTGTGATCCAGAAACAGGTTTGTTGTTTTAGTGTTTAACACATGTTGGTGTTTTTTGATGTGTTTTGTTATGAAGAAAAGTCTGAGCTGAGAAATGGATTTGTTGTGTTTACAGGAGGCTGTTACTCAGCTGATGAGATACCAAATCTGCAGATGTGCCCTAAAGGTTATTATGTCAACCGCCAACAGTCCAACTCCTGCCAGAAGTGTCCTTGTCCCGAGGGTGAGGCTTGCTATGTTATTCCTGGATCCCAGGAGGTGATGTGCGCTCGCTGTCCCCGAGGGACTACAGGTGAGGAACACAGAGTAAAAGAACAGGGAAACATGACGTAGATGTTCTTAAAGGGATAGTGCACCCAAGATGTAAAAGTCTGTTATTATGTACACAAACTTGTTTCATTTTCTGGTAATAACTGGCTCTGTCAATTTGTAAAATTTAAATGTAACTATAAATTAACTGTGTAATTCTTATTATCTTAGTATGATTTTGCACTAAATTACTGTGCTGTTAATCATTATGGAGCTATTATTTACTAATAACACATTTCTTTAAAGGCTCCCGTTGTGAAATCTGTGATGATGGTTTCTATGGAGACCCTCTGGGAGAGTATGGCCCTCCCAAACAGTGTCAGCCTTGCCAATGTTATGGCAACATGGATCAGAACGCTGTCGGCAACTGTGACCGCCGAACAGGGGAGTGTCTTAAGTGCCTGGATCACAGCACTGGCCCCAAGTGTGAGAACTGTGAAGATGGATACTACCACAGTTACCCCACAGAGCCATGTCAGGGTATGGAAAAATACTGTGACAAGCCTGAATGTAATGTTGTAGACAGTACTAGTGAAATGCAAAATGCATAACAATGATAGTCACCTCAGTTCTGCTCCTGTCTCCCTGTAGCTTGTAACTGCAACCGACAAGGTTCTGTGTCAAATTTATGCAACGATAAAGGACAGTGCCAATGTAAGGAGGGTTACGACGGACTTAAGTGTGACAAATCAACATGTCCTTCCTGCTTTAACCCAGTCAAGAGCAAGGTAAGACATTTCAGAACTGAAAACAAAATAAGGAAAATATATTAGTATGATATGAGAAGTAATATTATGGAAGCCTCACAATTCTCTCATAATTAAGACTTTTTTTCTCGCAATTGCAAGTTTACATCTCGCAATTATGACTTTTTTTTCTCACGAATGAGAGTTTGTATCTCACAATTATGACTTTTTTTCTCATGATTCCGAGTTCATATCTTGCAATTCTGATTTTTTTCTCCTTGCAGTTGTGACTTTTTTGTCACAATTCTGTCTCAGAATTGTGAGATATAAACTTGCAATTGCAAGTCATAAAGTCAGACTTGCAATTCTGACTTTTTTCTCGCAAATCCGAGTTTACATCTCACAATTCTTATCTTTTCTCGCAACTGACTTTTTTCCTCATAATTGCGACTTTACGTCTTGCAATTGTGACTTTTTTCTAAAAATTCTGACTTTTTTTTACACAATTCCGAGTTTATATATTGCAGTACTGATTTTTTCTTGCAATCCTAACTTTTTTGCTCACAATTCTTTTTTCTCAGAATTGTAAGATATTAAACTCGCAATTGCGAGTTATACAGTCAGAATCTACTTTTTTCTTGCAATTCCAAGTATCTCGCAATTTTGACTTATTTTCTCGCAAGTCTGACTTTTTTCTTACAATTGCGAGTACACATCTCACAATTCTCACTTTTTTCTTGCAAATGCGAGTTTGTATCCTGAAATTCTGACTTTTTTTCCTCACAATTGTGAGTTTACATCTCACAATTTTGACTTTTTTCTCAGATCTCAAATTCTGAAAAAAAGTCAGAATTATGAGTTTGTATCACAACTCTGAAAAAAGTCAAAGTTGCAAGACGTAAACTTGCAACTGCGAGAAAAAAATGTCAGAATTGTCAGAAAGTATGTGTATATATATATATATATAAATAAAAGATGTGCACGAGTGTGTGATTTAACCATGACAAAAATTATGACCATTTAATATCATGTCAAAAGCACTTTACACTCTGCGCTATGTGAAAGAAAAAACGAGTGAGTCCTGCTGGATTTGATAACTGTTTATTATCTGGAGAGTGATGTAACGGTATGTTGCTTTGGCACTGATCTTGAACACTGCCTGTGTGGGTGGAATTAAATGTGCTGTTTGCAGAGGGACCAGCACACACAGAATCTCACTGCTGTTAACTCTAGTGCATTTACCAAATCTGTAAAACAAGAGAAAAAAATAGCCTGTTCACTCAAGGTTAGAAATGATTGGAAACATTAAATGATGGCATTTACTGTAGTGTTGGATCCAGTCCCTGCACACCTGTTTGAGTAGAGGTGTATAAATAACTGTTGACAAATGATGGTAAATAAATGCCAAACATTGTGTTTTTTCATCAGATAGAGGTTTATGCAAGGCAGCTGCAAGAAATGGAAGATTTATTTAAAGGAATTGGAGGTGACAATGCTCCAGTCAACGATGCTCAGATGGAACGGGCTATTAGGGCCGCAGAGGGCATGGTGCAAAATCTGGAATTTAGAGCAAATGAACTCACAGGTATGAAAATCCTTTATTTATCATGTTTAATTTATTGCGTCAAGTTTGTTTGTTTTTAAGACTGGCTTTTTTAAACCAAACAGATACAGAGAAACAGCTTCAAGATAAACTGGCAAGCATTAGCCGATCCCAGCTAAGAGAGGACAGAAAAATGGAGGCTTTGTTGACAACAGTGGATGGGATCAAAAACAAGGATCAGCAGTACAGAACGGAAGTTTCAGAAATCCGTAATCTCATCAGTGACATCAGGTTAAAACTGCAACAGGCAAAACGGGACATCCAACAGGCTGTAAGTATTTAATTATTATATTTTTGTGGGTGTTATTATTTCAATATGGGTGTTTTTTTAGCTTCAGGCTTTCAGTTGAGTGTTTTTACAGCCACATAGAGGCTAAATACAAGTATAATCATTGTTTTGAAAATTCTAAGCATTCCCTCATATGTCTATTTTTAGGAGTTTCCCTCAGGTGATGCAGTGCCAGGTGCTGACACCTTGTCTGATTTGGTTCAGAGAGCTGCTGATCTTGCTGAGCAGTAAGTCATGTGTTATTCTCAAATGCCACAAACAGTGAAACAACTCAACATGTTGTGATCCGTAACTGCATGTGCACTAATAAGGCAGTTGCTTAGCCAACAAAAGCATTAATAGGTTTCCAACAGTTTTTCATTAAAATGTGGTGGTTCTACCCAGATAGTCCTAAATCAAAAACTGAAATTTATTGAAATGTTTAAAATCTAGTATTTAATTAAATTTGCTATCGTAGCTTATGCATGATTATTTATTTGCGTTACATTTGTTGCCTTATTTGCATTTAGCATTGTTTTTGCCCTTGCCATCCATGGTAAGATAGTTAAGAACCATTGCATTCAAAATTTCTTTAATCACTGACAAGGCTTCCACGTCACATTCTATTTGCAGTACATATCTTATTGTGCATCTAAAATATGTAACTGACTGAAGGGTGTTTTCTTGCCAGGCACCAAGGTGAGGCAGTGACTGTGGAGACCATCGCAGCCAATTCTCTAGCAGAATCGGAGAAAGCCGCAGATCTCATCCGTGGTGTCATCAGCCGAGAAAATAAGGTCAAAGGCGAGCTCAGGGACCTCAAAAGACAGTAAGTTGCTTATAGCTTAAACCAGTTAAACCAGTTAATTTTCTCCACAGAAGTAAAGCCTGTGACCTTACTTTCTAATGATGTTTTTTTCAGGTATGAAGCAGATGTAACTAAAGTGCTTAACATGGATAACAAAGCCATTCAGCTGACTGATGCAGCGGTTAAGGAGAGTGGAGTGGCTCAGAATGCTCTTAAACAGTTATCTGACCTGGAGAAGAAACTTCCAAAACCCCTGAAGGTAGTCGATCTGAATAAAATATCTATGTTTATAGAAGAGTTGAAGTAAAAATAGGGAAATACAGGTCCCTGTTAAATCCCCTATTCACTTCCACAAAATGTTCGCTGTTTATACTGGAGTCTACAAAAATACACAATATAAAATGAACAATGTGTACTATTATCTTTCTGTTTTTGCAGAAGGACATTGCTGGTGTGGTTTCGAAGTTTGATGGTCTGAAGGGTATGGTGGAAGGGAATTTATCACAGTACCAGGACTTTCAGCAGTACATGCTCAATGAGCAGAAAGAGACAGCTGATCTGTTCAATAAGGCCAAGGGTTTCCAACAGGTAAACCTGATTCTCTGATGTTCAGAAATCAATATGTGTAATAATGTGATGACTGAAAATGAGATTGATGTTGACAATAGTCAACCAAGAATTTGCAAAAAGATTTATATATCTCTGTGCAAACATCGACTTTTAATGGCTGTTCCTGGATCAACGGGAAAATGAACAATTGTTTTTCCTTTAATTAAGGTTCAAGATAAACTTCTCGCCAGGGCAAATGCAGCTGAAGCAATTAAAAATAAATCTCTGGAAATCTTTGCCAACAACAAGGATAGTCTGGATAAGACACTAGAGACACTCAAAGGTATGGATTAACACCAGAATTCTACAAGCTATTAAATATTATGCACTACAGTTAAAGAGTTTGTCAGTCAAAAGGTCTGTAAGGTTTTTTAATATATTTGAAGGAGTCTCTTACTCTCACCAAGGCTGCATTTATTTGATTAAAATACAGTAAAACAGGAATATTGTAAAGTATTTCTATTTCAATTTTAGTTTGTTTATTCATCAGAGACGGTGACTGTCCAATAATTAGCTACAGAGATAATTTCATCGCAGCCCCTGTTATTATTACAATAACTGTGTTCTGTTTTAATATATTTTACATTTATATTTTACCATTACTCCCATCTTTAGTGTCACATGATTTTTCATAATCAGTATTAAAAATGTGCTGTTCAAAGAACAGCTACGATTAGAAATATTTTGTATAAATGTTTTTGCTGTTACCTTCGATCATTTTAATGCATCCTTTCTGAATAAAAGTATTCATTTAAAAACAAGTCTTACTTACCTGACCTTTTGAGCATTATCTCCGGATAATGTTCTGTCATCATTTAAACTATCTAACACAATTATCCCTAACCCTTTTAAAAAAATATGCATTTCTCTATTGTGTCTTTATTTAGGATTTGATGACCAGATCAGTAGCAGTAAGGATCTGGCAGATGCCGCTATTAGAAAACTTCCTGCTATCAATGCCACCATCCAGAAGGCTGCAGCTGACAACATTAAGACTCAGGACATTCTAGATGCAATGTCTACTCACTACAGAGATGCTCAGGATACCATCGACACTCTTACAAACACTGCAACCAAACTGGAGGTACTGCATGGTGACCTGTTACCTTGAGTGCTCACAGAATTTGTGCCATAGCCATTATTATGTAGATTTCACAGAAAGATCAGATCAGTTTCTCACAACGTCTGTCACTAGCTTTAATAAATGACCCGAGTTGAGTAAGCTTATTTGAATCGTATATAGAAAGTTCTGAATGTGCTCACAGGGTGCCTGTGTGTGTCTCCACAGGGAATGACCGATGCTCTTCCACCCTTTTCGGATATTTTGGAAGCTGCCACTAAACTGAAAGCGGACGTGGATGGACTGAAGACAGGGACAACTTTAACTAGAGACAAACTGAATGAAGAGAAAAACAAGGCAAAAGCACAGTTAACTCAAGCCAAGAATGTAAGAAAGTCTGCTTATGTAAAACTATTTGAGAAGGATATTTGAAATCAAATGTAAATGTGAAGATGTATGCTAAATTTTCTTTTCTTTGTTGTTTTATCAGGCTATCATGGAGTCCACTGGGGCACTTGAAAACGCAAAGAATGCCAGGGATGCTGTTAGCGATACTTTGAAGACAATCACTGATATTATGAGCTCACTGGGTGGTGAGTTATAACAGTAATTCACTATATGCAAAACATGCACTCAAATGCAATGTGAAACAGTGTTATTTTAGTATTATTTGCATGCTTATATATAATATTAATATTTTGAATTAGCTTTCATTCACTAAAAAACACTGGGCAAAAAACAACCCAGCGTGTCGATAGCCTTGTGGGCAGCGCACCGACATACAGTGCCATTGTGCTAGGGTGTCCCGAGTTCGAATCCAGGCTCAAGAACCTTTTCTGATCCCGCCCCATTCTCTCTCTCCCACTTCACTTCCAGTCATCTATAATCTATCCTATTGTAATAAAAAAAGCAAAAAGGCCAAAAATAAATCTTTAAAAAAAAAACAACAAAAACAACCCAGTGCTGGGTGAAATATGGACAAACCCAGTGACTGGGTTGTTTTGACCTAGCGGTTGAGTTAAATGTTTAACCCAACCTTCTGGGTAGTTTTATTTAACGCAAGTATTGTTTAAAAATTACTATATGGCTGGCTTAAAATGAATCTAAAATAGGTTGTAAATTAAAAATCAGACACATGATTACTAGAGGCATCAGCAATAATGAAAAGGTAAACATTTATTAAGCATTTATTATTGAATAATTTTTTATTTAACTTACTAATAAATATTGAACATATTAATAAATGTTAATTTCAAACCTATTTTGGGTTCATGTTAAGCAAGAAATATAGTATTTTTTAAGCAATAGTTGAATTAAATAAAACTACCCAGAAGGTTGGGCTAAAGGTTTAACCCACCTGCTGGGTTTGTCCATATTTCACCCAGCACTGGACTGTTTTTAACCCAGCATTTTTAGAGTGGTTTGTTTATGTTCAGTTTTAATTCAGTTTATTTTAAGTTCTGGTTATGTGCTTTTCTCATTTCTTAGTATTTTTTGTTAGTTTTCTACTTAGCTTTCATTTATTTTTACTCAGTTTTAGTAATTTTTATTAACTTATTTTATTTCAGCCTAGGAACCGTTTCTAAATTTTGTTAAAATGTTTTATCATTTATTTATATTTTAGATTAGATTATAATTTCGATTATAATTTTAATTAACAAAACCAATTTTTTAAATAAATATATTTTCATACCCTGAGCAAGGATTCACCATCACTGTGATATTATTTTCCAGGGACCGTTCCTGGGACAGTTGACGACACACGACTGGCCGAGCTAGAGGACACCGTCGCTAAAAGCCGCAGCCGTGTGGAGAAGGAGCTTAGGCCCAGACTCAGGGACCTGGAGCAGAAGGAAGCCCAGCAGAGAGACACCATTGCAGGCATGATCAATGACATTGACACCATCCTGGCTGACATTGCCAACTTAGAGGGGATCAGTAAAAGCATTCCCAATGGCTGTTACAACATACCACCTATTGAAAGGCCATAAAGGCTTTGAGTTACTGCAAGGCCAAATCACAATGTTACATAGTTTAATCTATGAATTTACCAGCGCTACTTTTTAACTAAAGAGTGTTTATTGTCATAACATGATTTTGTACTGTGTGAGAGAATTTTTTAGTATTTATTTTTTCAGTTTAATTTGTTTTTCTAATTTTTGAAAATTCTTACTGTGAAGTTCGAAATGAGGTTAATGATATTGCATGATTGCCAAAGATATTTTATTTTGGGTCATTAATAGATAAATACACATCATATTTGTAATTGTTCTCCATCTGCTTCAGCATCTAGTGAAAAATACTTGTAAACATGAAAGAAATGCACAAACTAACAATTTTCATTCTTTTGTGTTCTGTTTTGTTTTATTAAATTCATTATTGTCATCAAGGACATTGAGTTATTATCATGGCAACATACTTTTTCAGTTTTTTAATGCTTATCGAATAGCCACTATAAAGTAGAAATATATTCATATAAGACATTACGCAGAGTCGCAGACACACTTACACATGCTTTACACCATTGACAACTAACTAAAAAATGAATAATATTGAAGATCTAAAACTAGGATCTACAGTTTTAGCATCTTTAAAACAGAACCTTATAATCTTACATGGTGTTTTATATGTATACAAGGAGATTTATCTCTATAATCAATTTAAAAGCAATAAAAATACAAGAAACAAACAATATCATCAACAATATCTATTTCTGTTGCTCATGATGTTGAATGAAAGCATGAACAATGCAAGGAAGCAGTGAAGACTGTAGAGCTACAGAAAAATGCAGCATGCCAAAACTATGAAAAAATATATTATTTGTGGTACATTTCCCACTATTTTAAATGAATTTACATTGAGAGAAAATTTTAAGTCTCCAAGTGATTCCTGATACACCAGTTGCTATAGTGACGGCTTAATGAAAATGGAAAAGATCATGCGCTCATGTTGGTACAAACAGTGAGGTATCAGTGTGTTTAATAATTCTCTATATTAGAGAAGCATAATAATCCATTCAAAAAATGAAATGGGGGTGTTATATTTCTGCTTTAATGTCTGTGAGGATGTACATAACCAACAGCATATGAGATACAGTAAACCTAGTAAACACAGGCGGGTATGATGTGGTTACACAAGGAATATCAGTATTTTAATAGGCTTTACATTTCTGAAGATTAACATTTTAACATTCTAGTTTCATTAATGAGAAGCCTCTGGTTTTAATGATCAAAATAAAACATCATTTCATCAGAGACTTTATCATATGAAAAACAATAATCACAGTATATTGAAGGCTTCTTCATATCGTAAAACCGGAGCCTCCCATAAACTCGCAAAACCGCTCAAAATCAATTATGTACAACATACATAATTCATTGAATCTGTTATTCTTCTCATCAAATACACTTTGATTCATTGTTAGATGTGCAGCATATTGACATTTCATGTCAGCTAAAATCATAATTGAATCATTTAAATGATGTTTGAACCATCAAACGGCTTTAAAAAAGTTTTTAAATGGTTAGTTCACCCAGAAATGAAAATTCTGTCATTAATTACTCGCCCTCATGTCGTTCCAAACCCATAAGACCAAAAATCAAGAAATTTTCGATGCAATCCGAGAGCTTGAACTTATCCGAGTAACCGCCTTCCGCAATTATTTCTGCGTAATGGCGGAAGACGGAAACTCAGAAAACAATAATTGTTGAATAAAGTCATTATTTTTCTTTTCTCTAAGCACAAAAAGTATTCTTGTCGGTTGAACCACTATTGTCACATTGACTACTTAACTGATGTTCTTACTACGTTTCTAGGCCTGGAAACAGTTTAGTTTACATTGCTCTTTTATGTAGGGTTAAAAAGCTCCTATTTCATCAAAAATATCTTAAAGAAGTTTACTTCCAGAACAAAAATTTAGAATTTTAGAATTTTAGAATTTACTCACCCCCTTGTCATCCAAGATGTTCGTAAAGCAATTATGGTTCTTGAGGAAAACATTTCAGGAATTTCTCTCCATATAGTGGACTTCAATGGTGCCCCTAAGTTTAAACTTCCAAAATGCAGTTTAAATGCAGCTTCAAATGTCTCTAAACGATCCCAGCTGAGGAAGAAGGGTCTTATATAGTAAAACGATCGGTCAAATTAGAAACAAATTGACAGTTTATATACTTTTTAACCTCAAATGCTCGTCTTGTCTAAATCATCATCAAAATAAAAATCATCCTACATTGCTGTTTTACCTTTTTTGTAAAGGGTGTTCTTTGCATGTTCACTTTGTAAACACTGGGTCGGTACTTCTGCAGCGATGTAGGACGATTTTGAAGTTAGGGAGGAAAACGAGATTTCAACATACCCTAACTGTATTCACCCGTAACTGTATTGGCCGTTTGAAGCTGCATTTAAACTGCATTTTGGACGTTCAAACTTGAGGGCACCATTGAACTCCACTATATGGAGATAATTCCTAAATTTTTTATTTCATCAAGAAACAATTTCTTATCGACTGAAGAAAGAAAGACACAAACATCTTGGATTACAAGGGGGTGAGTAAATTAAGTGAGTACATTTCTGGAAGTGAACTTCTTTAATTTGTGTTCTGAAGCTGAACGAAGGTCTTACGGGTTTGGAACGACATGAGCATGAGTAATTAATGACAGAATTCTCATTTTGGATGAACTATCCATTAAAAGCATATAATTTTTTTGTCCTTGTCTAACGTGAACATAAAACTCGAACGATCTCAGCGTGGTCTCTTCACAAAACAAACGAAAGTGCAAGGAATCTCATCCTGAAACGAATGGTTTGATGCACAGGCAGTGACCGGCTTTACTAGACATCACATCTCTGTGGCATGTTAGCATGTTAATGTCGAGCAAAAGGAGCTGTGTGAGAAGTAAATGTGCACGAAAGCAAAGTAAATGAAATCGCATTCTTTAATGTGCAACCAAATACTCCACGTATACATGAATGCACATTGAAGACAAAAACATTGAGGCATAATACAGTATATGAGATGTTTTCTGTACATACAGTTGATTGATGAGTAGAAAATGTATTTAGAGATGAGATGAGTCTAAGCACAGTTTTTTGCAAACACTGTAACCACAGACTACGGTCTATGTGGTATTTCAAACACTCATGCGCTGAAAGAAAACCCTTAGAGGCATGCAACTACAAGAACAGAGAGTATTAAATCAACAGCAAAGACCGACATCATAGCAGGCAATGAATTATCTAATTCAATCAAAAACACTCTGTCATTGTGGCAGCGAGGCTCTCTCCTCTTCCTCCTTTTGGGCACCTAAGCCCACCCAGTCCCTTAAAGCTGATTGGTGGAGCAGATCCCTCAGGCACAGTGCTGTACATCCCAATGAGACACAAGTAAGAGGGGAGGACAGATTAATGCTCCTCTACATGGAAAAGCAGTGGTAGCACAGGAGGATTATACTCTAGATTACACACAGAGAGACAGACAGGGATGACTGACGGCTCGGAAGTGGACTTCCCCATCCTATCCAGAAGCGTTGATGTAGAGCTGACTCTGCAGGATATAGTCGATGACAGGCTGGCTCAGGTAATCCACTACGTGACCGTCGCCGTGCTGAAGAGCCAGTCTGGTGAGGAGAAAAGCAAAGAAGGTTACGGTACAGAACGGAGAGATGAATTATGCGTAGACGGTGAGAACACGCACCTGCTCTTGGTGGAACTGACGACTGACATCGGGTGGTCGATTTCATCCTTTACGACGATTATGTTGTCCTGTGGGAGGAAAACCAAAGCTGTGTAAACATCACAAAACAGCAAACATGCTCATGCATTGACTGTGTACTAAAAGAACTACTACGCAGTAAATAGCTTACTAGGTATCCTAAACTCCCCAAATAATACCTTATGCTTTCGGAGCACAGATGAATGGTTCATTATTCTTTCTGTGTCAGCTCCATCCCGAGGAACCACCACTATCCCGAAATCCCCTACAATCACTTCCATCTAGAACATATGATAATCACATATTTAATTCAGGTTAACAACACATATTTGGATTTGTATTAACAATGCTTTGTATACTAAAGATGCATTGTTAGTGGCATAATTAAGAAATTGAAACTGATGCTATTTAATTTATTTATAGATGTTCCCAGGTTTGTTGTGTCATGAATGCATGTTGAATTCTGAAAGGTTAATTAATTACCTTAATCGATATCTTGCACAAAAATTTAGTGGCTTACATATTAAGCATTTTATACAATTTTTAGTACATGTTTGGAAACCAGTTGAAGGTTTTCTCAGAACTGTAAGATAAAAACTCGAAAATGTGAGAGGGGAAAAAAAGGCTGATATGTTCTCAGAATTGCAATTTTGCAATTGCGTGTTATGAAATCAGAAATGCAGGGTATAAACTTGCAATTCTAAGAAAAAAGTCACAATTGCGAGATATAAACTTGCAATTCTAAGAAATAAATTCAGAATTGCGAGACATAAACTAAAGTTTTTCTCAGAATTGCAAGTGTTTCTCAGAATTGAGACTTTGTCTCACAATTGTGACTTTATAATTGCGAGTTTATATCGTGCAGTTGTAAGAATAAAATTACAATTGAAAAAAATTACAATCAAAATTGCAAGATACAAACTTGCAATACTGAGGAAAAAGTCACAATTGTGAGTTTATATCATGCAACTTGTCATGCAACAAAAAGTCTGAATTACGAGATGTAAACTCGCAATTCTAAGAATAAGTCACAATTGCTAGATATAAACTCACAATTCTGACTTTTTTCTCCAAACTGGAAGTTTGTTTAACAATTCTGACTTGTAATTCGCAATTGCGGGTTTATATCAAGCAATTCTGAAAAAAAGGAATTGCAAGTTTATATCACAATTCTGACTTTATAACTCACAATTGTGTTTATATCATACAACTCTGAGAAAAAAGTCTGATTTGTTAGAATTGCGAGATGTCAGAATTGTGAGATGTAAACTCGCAATTCTATAAATAAAAGTCACAATTGCGAGATATAAACTTGCAATTCTGAGAAATAAAGTCAGAATTGCAAGATATAAACTCACAATTCTGACTTTTTTCTCCAAATTGCGAGTTTGTCTCACAATTCTGACTTATAATTCACAATTGCGAGTTTATATCACAATTCTGACTTTATAACTCACAATTGCGTTTACATCATGCAGTCCTGAGGAATAAAAGTTAGAATTATAACATGTAAACTAATAATTGCGAAAAAATAAGTCAGAATCGCAAGACATAAACTTGCAATTCTGAGAAATAAAATCAGTATTGCGAGATATAAACTCACAATTTTAACTTTTTTCTCTAAGAATTCTGAGTTCATCTCACAATTCTGACTATAATTCGCAACTGCGAGTTTATATCACGCAATTCTAAAAAGTCAAAATTCCAAGTTCACAATTCACAATTTCACAATTCTGAGAAAAAAGTCAGAATTCCTAGATGTAAACTAGCAATTGTAAGAAAAAAACTTTAAAATTGATAGAAAAAAGTCAGAATTGCGGGATAAAAAGTCACAATTACCTTTTGTTATTTTTTATTCAGTGGCAGAAACGGGCTTCCATATATATTAGTGTCATTACTTATTAAAAAAAATAAAGTATATATATATATATATATATATATATATACCATTTAATTATTTTATTTCAGCTAGTTGCGAAGGAAGCATTTCTCCTTTTTCCACTTAGTTTAACAATGTACTAAAATAAATGTATTAAATTAAACAAATTAAAAATGAACAAAAACTACACACTTTAGAAACACTAATAAAAATGCCAAGAAAAAACAACAAAATGACAAAAACCTTAATTAAAATTAAAACAGAGAATACTATAATGGTATCTCCATACTAAAATAACACTAAATTGTGGAAATCACAATTACATCATACTGCCAGTAGGTGGAGACAAGTGATAAGTATCTTGACTCAACAGATTTAGAACCGCATACTAGCATACTACTTCTAGTATTTTATTATCTTTCTATGGCAGAAGTAGGAGTAGTATGCTAGTATGCTGTTCCGAATTTATCACTTGACTAAAAAGATCGATTTAAAAGTAATTATGTGTATGATCTTTCAATCAAAATTCAATTAAAATCAAAACACTGATTCAAAAAAACGAAACACCACCGTGTTTCAAGACAATTGTTTCTGCTTTTGCTTCAACTGGAACTCTTTCATTGGTGGAGCAAAACAGTTGGCTACCATGTCAGTCACTCAATATTAATTTTTTGCTTATTTAGCGTTAAATAAAAGCAATATCATAATAGAAACCATGCCTTATTGTTCTGAATATAAACAAGGATGTGATTACTTGTGTGTGATATTGCTTAATTTAGGTGAACATACAAAATATAAACTAGAATAATACGTTTTATAAAATATTTAGTGACAGGGAAAGAAATAAGGAATTATTTCTTACATCACTTTCGTTCCACAAGCCAGGGATGCAGAAAGATTCCAGAAGATCACTGCCACAGAGGAGCAGGATACGCAACTCTGAACAAACCACAATCACAGTTACACATCACCCCATAAAACAACACCAGACACAGTAATGAGATGTTTTTCTTTCGCTGAGGGGGTAAACACAACAACTTTGATAAGATGAAAAACAAACGAGTCACATTTTCCCCATGAGGAGGAAGAATGAGGCACTACACAGCACACAGATGTCTTCTTCACAGTATATAGACAAACACCATCACATTTAATGACTTATAGAAAGACTTCTACTGTTTTCTCTGACAGCCGTTTGTCTGTCCTTGTCTTATTTGATGTTATTTATATTTCCTAAGGAGAAATACACAGTGAGTGTTTTTTCTCTCCCTGGGTAAACTCAGTATTTTCTGACGATGACTCAAAGTGACAAGCAAGGAATGATTTGAAAACCAAAAACCAAGGCAAGGAAAATCACATCGTCTCACCGATTTCCTCATAGCGCATTGCAGTACCAAGGTTGGCATTTTCGTCTGTTCAGAAAAAAACAGAAAGGCAAGGGAGGTCACAGGGATGATTGATTCATTGGAAGTCACAGAGTCATGTAAAATTGATATACATCCTGTGTGAAGCGTATGAATAATTCAAAATAATTACACTGAATTATGTGATTTCTACATGAACCAAATCACAAGGCTGTGGCGTATCTCTGTTACTGGCCTTTTTTTCCACATTTTTATTTTGACACAAATTGAAAGGGGTTGAAATGGTGACATTAAAATTACATGCTTGAACGTCTGGAGTGGATAATTTAATGCATTCAATTGGTGTGATTAATCATTTAAAAATGCAATAAAAACACAAAATTAAATAAATAAATCGACTTTTTCTAATGTCTATTCAGTGCATTTGTCTATCATAATAATGTGAAGTCTTGAATGATTTGGGGGCTTTTAAACAAATATTCATGTATGTGATTTATTGTGATCAATGTGATTAATTAATTTGCATGTCATGTAATAAATACAATTAAAAACTCAAAATGGCAATATATATACATACACATGTGTGTGTGTGTGTGTGTGTGTGTGTGTGTGTGACCCTGGACCACAAAATCAGATGTAAGTAGCACAGGTATATTTGCAGCAATAGCCAACAATACACTGTGTGGTTCAAAATGATTGCTTTTTTTATTTTATGCCAAAAATCATTAGGATATAAAGTAAAGGTCATGTTCCGTGAAGATATTTTGTAAATTTCCTACTGTATTTATATCAAAACTTAATTTTTGATTAGTAATATGCATTGCTAAGAACTTCATTTGGACAACTTTAAAGGCGATTTTCTTAATATTTTGATCTTTTTTGCAACCTCGGATTCCAGATTTTCAAATAGTTGTATCTCGGCCAAATATTGTCCTATCCTGTATGGTTTATACATCAATATATATATATATATATATATATAGAGAGAGAGAGAGAGAGAGAGAGAAATACAGTATATAATATAAATAAATAACAATACAGAACTGTACAATTCTCTGTTTTTTTTTGGTTTGTTTCTGCCATGAAATAAAAAGGATAATTGTGACTTTTTATTTACCAGTTCATATTTTTTCCCTCACAAATTTGAGTTTATACCTCATAATTCAGACTTTTTCAGAACTGCAAAATAAAAACTCAGTATTATGAGAAAAAGTATGAATTGTGAGGTAAAAAATTACAATTACCATTTAATTTTTTTATCCTGTGACAGAAAAAGTATTTTGGGGGGTTGTTAGACAAGCTGACTACTCAAAATTACAAAATTTCCACTTAAACATTAATGAAATTGGTCATGGCCTAATATGACACATCCCTAATATGTAGTACATACTGTACATGAATGTATCAACTTACCAACAAAGGTAAAACGCTCCATGTGTGGGCGAACACAGCAAATTTTACCCAGACTTTCGCTCATCTTTCCCCAAAGTTTAACTGGAGAAAAGAGAAACATCAGTTAATCATAAAAATGCCTGTTCTCCAGAACACCAAACATAAACATCTGAACATTTATAAATCACTTACTAGCCACAGACTTGTTAGCTGTGTTTTGATAAATAGGAGACGTTCCATTTTGGGGCTGGCCAATCACAGGAGTTGTGGAAGGTGTGTTCACATTGGACAGAATGCACCCTGTGACTCTCTGCAGAGAAACAATACAGTTTATTACTCCAAAATTGAGTACAAGTAAAAATGTGATAGTGTTCAGATCAAATTTAGTACTAACCTTCATTAGGTCTCGGTGATGCTCCAAAACGCTGCAAGTGGTCTGCCAGGTGTCTTGGTAGCACTCCCAAGGATCCACTCTGCAGAAGACCATTAATCCATCAAACATTTTATGCCCATTCTACAATATATATCCATCATCAGTATAACTCAAGGCTGCTGAAGTATATAAGTGCTGCATAGCATTCTTGTGAGCGTGTTGCCAAGCTACATTCTGACTGACTGACAGTTACCTGATCCAATCAGAGGACTGAACTGCCAGCTGACACATGGTGAGACGATGTCTGCTTGAGACAAGGCCCTAGAAAAGCAGAAAAGAAACCAAAATGGAAAAGTGAGCCCTCTAGGCATTGGTAGGTTACCAATAAAGAGAGTATCTGAACTTCAAACAATATTCTTAGGTTGTCTGCTTGTTGAAAGGAAAACCTATTTGATCAACATAAAAGCCATTTTTCAAACATTTGCCTTTTGTTTAGATAACCAGGGTTTCAAACACAATGATTTCTAGAATGATTTCAAAGGATTGAAGTCGGAATGACGGAATCCTGTTTCCTAAAGCATTTATTATTAATATTTTGTTGCTTAGAGAGAAGAAATCTGGGCCAAAGTGCTTTTTTAAATCAGAGTTATGTTGATAATATCAGAGATGATTTGTATGATTCAGATTAAACCCTTTATTAAAACCATTGTTTTCCAACAGGGATGTACCCGAATAGTGAATTTGTATTCGGAAAGAAGCCACTAAAGGGACATGGTTAGCCGCTTGCTAACGGTAGCGTGTTATATTACAGTACATAAATTTTCAGTTACCACATAAACAGAGTAAGAAGAGATAACTGATAGGACTAGGGCGAATGATTCGCAAATCCTGAGACTCACTGACAAGCATCTAATTATGTGAAATGTGTGGTAAGTACTGCCGCTCCATAGTATACACAGAGTATGTGTGATAGCGAATCTCGAAAGTGAAAGTAAAAAGCCAGCGCCCTGTATATTAATAGCAGCTCCCTGATGCCTGCAATTTATGCATACAGTGCCTTGCAAAAGTATTCATACCCCTTAATTTTATTCATGTTTTGCTATGTACTTGAGTGTATACAGCCTGGGCTTGAACCCAATCAAACATTTCTAGAGAAACCTGAAAATGTCTGCCAGCCCCTACCCAAGCTGGTAAAGAGGGGAATAGCAGATACCTGCCAAATGCAGATGTGCAAATCTTGTCGCATCATACCCAAAAAGACTTGAGGCTGTAAAGGTGCTTCAACAAAGTACTAGTTAAGGGTATGAATACTTATGCAATTAACTTATTTCAGTGTTTTATTTTTAGTTCATTTGCAAAGTTGTTTTGTGCTTTGTCATAATGGTGTATGGAATGTAGATTGATGTGGGGAAAAAGTAATTTCAAGCAGTTTAACATAAGGCTGCAACATAACAAACGTGAAAAAACGAGGGGGTATGAATACTTTCGCAAGGCACTGTAATTACCAGATATAATTGCGAGGGAAAGCACTGAAATATATTTTTTCCTCCCATCTCGTATTATTCCCATTCGGGGTTCCATAGTACATGTCATTTCCTTTCCAAACATGGTATTCGCATTCGAGCACATCCCTGTTTGGCAATGCAGTTCGGTAGAAATCCACTGGATCCTGAATCTCAGAGGAAAGGTTTCCCCATGTTTTTCAACACTTTTTAGTTGCTCATGCAAATTCACAGCCTTTACCAATAGAAACCTGCTTAGTTTTAAAGTGACTTATGTGTTAATTGTGTAATAGACCCATTACTGCGTAATAACTGTGTAATAGACTTACTTTGACCACAACCTTTTGTTAATGTGACCGCACCTTTATGGACTATTGATGTAACAGTCCACTGTTTGTATTGGGATTTTGTGACTCTTTTTGCAGGTTACATAGATACACCAGTATATAGCATCAAGCGACTGTCTTATGAATGATGGTTGAGTCATGGAGTCATTTACTGAACCAATTCGTTCAACAATGTTGATTCATTTAGGCCCCAAGCAAGTGTCTTATTGAGTAAGTCACTGCATCATTTCCTCTGGTTTATTCAGGAACACCACTACTTGTGTTGTAAGGTTTTTAAATATCTACTATAACTTTTTGTTTATTGAACTGAAATTCTACAGGTGACGTTGGCCTAAACATCTACATGGATGTGATTATCTACAATACAAAAATCAATAGCACTCTCCTACCATAGTATCGCTTAAATATACAATACTAAAATGACTTTAGACCTTACCGGTTTGCCATAGGAATCATGTACAGGTGAGATGATACCCCCAATCACAATGAATCGTCCAGTCTTGTGTAGGTACTCTCTGGCTTTTTCTGCAAAACAAACAAGTTACAGTATTATCTCATGAGCATTTTTTGTTTTTTGTAACACACTGTATGCCTGTTATAAAGGTAGTTTGAATGAAAGGAATTCTCTTAGAGACATAAAAAAGTAAAACAAGGCCTTTTAGGTGAGGACAGCACCTCTGTTTTAACTCTTATGACAGATATCTGATTTCTCTCACGATGCTTCATCTGTCTAATATAACCTCACACCCCCAGCCCATCAAAATATTGACAGAAGTGAATGTCAGAAACAAGATCTCCTGCTGGGGAATACGAGGCAGACATAAAATGAAATAATCTGAACAAATCTCCAAAGAAACTCTCTCTGGTGTGCAAAAAGAACTACAAAGAAAGGAAAAATGAGGCCATATCGAAAAGCAGAAGCTACTGAAACCAAGACATTCAATACTTGATAAATGAAATGCTAGCATTTAAATCTATTTTATTTAGTGGTATCAGATATCCAAGTGGTTCGAAATAACCTGCATGATACCACTGATCCTTGTCAGAAGCATTGCTCAGAATAAGCCATAAACGCTCTTATTTTTGTACCTCAAAATATGCAAAGGCATGCAGTCGGAAAAGAAGGCTTAAAAATTAGGTCACGGACACACAGATGCTTTTGCTTCAGGGGAAAACAGCAGAACTGTATTGATCAAACTGTGGTGGTGGTACTCCTCATGTTGCTTACGCTCTGAGAAATACAGCTGCAGTAACTGAATTAAGGAAAGCATAAAGCTCCTAAGGTTTTTTCCCATTGTATGTCTATTGGCACACTTAATTGTGAAGATGGACAAGCCAATGGAAAACAATTTCTCTCTCTATCTGAGTGTCTCTTCCTTTCCCTCATGCACCCTTACTCAGGTTTCTATCACATACAATGGTATGAATGCATATTTTCAGTGCAAACAGCCAAACTTCAACACTCATGTTCTTTTGAGATTACATATACACATCTAAAGATGTTCCTCTGACCTATTCAAACCCATAGGCAAATATTATTGAAGTTTTATCACAAAGTAGACATGCATTTTTCAGACTAATTCTTAACATTCTGTCAGGGAGTAGTGTACTGAAAAAGATAACTTTTTAATTCAAGTATCAGTTTTTTTATGGAGGATATCTAATTAAGCTGGAATTTTGCTTATAATTATAAAGTCATGAAGTATCAAACCAATTATTTCTGAGCTCTTACGATCCTAGGGCTCTCCAGATGGAACATAAGGGGTTAACAGACCACATTCAGGTTCATTTAAAAGTTTTTTTTTTCTTTTAACTTTGTTTTGGTCATAAATCTTTAAGGAGCTGTGACCTTCTGTCTTAATAATCTGAATAATTATTAAATAATAATTTAACTCCCCAGATGGAAAATAAGGGGTTAATAGACCACGGTCTGGTTAATTTAAGAGGGTATTTTTTTTTTCTTTAACTTTGTTTCGGTCATACATTTTTAAGGAGCGGTGCCCTTCTGTCCTAATAATCTGAATAATTATTAAATAATAATGTAACTCCCCAGATCAAAGTATTGATTTTGAAGTCAGTGAAAATGATTATGAATATGGTTGAGATCGCAAATATGAGCCAGATGCTGAATGTTCTGTGGAAGTGCGCTCTGACGATAACGGCGATGGTACAATCATCTGCTCAAACTGAACCCTTCTAAGTTTCAAAAAGTAACGAAATAGACTTTATTTTATTCTTCTGTGATTGTTCTTAAAATATTAAGAGAGTTTGCTATTGCAGAAGTTAAGAGATCCATCCGTACTGGATATAAGACCCGAATACGTAATAACGATTGGCGAAACAGTCATTTAAGGGTTAAATAATAATTTAACTCCCCAGATGGAACATAAGGGGTTAATAGACCACGTTCTGGTTCATTTAAGAGGGTATTTTTTTTCTTTTAACTTTGATTTTTTATTATAACCTTCTGTCCGAATAATCTGAATAATTATTACATAATGATTTAACTTTCAACTTTGAAATACATTTTCTTGTGGTATAAAGCAAAAGTATAAAACATTAATCTCAATATTGAATTGAAAATTGAATTGAATGTTTAATTTCTGTAATTAATGCAAACTAATGACAAACTGCAATGATAATTTCATTACACTTCTAACCACTTTGGACTTTATTAAGGATAGTGAAGAAAGTCAAGTAGAATCTCTGAAAACTCTTTTGAGAATGGACGCAGACATCAGTTAAACATTTAAATACATAAATCAAAACCTAGTCCAAAATTTACTTGCCATATAGGCATAAATTAATATCTAAATCTCCTTCCTCATTCGTTTAGTCATATGAAGGTCGCACAATAAAGTCTCCTAACAGGACAACATCAGAGTTTCAGTGCATATTCACATTCACATTATTTGTCTTCACATCAGCGTTTTAGCATGCCAAGTATCCTTCGCAGAAGTACTGATTAATTACACTTGTTGAAATATCGTCAATCACAGTTATATATTGCTTGCGTCCACAAAACCATGGATGAATATAGAGATTCCCCTGCTAAACCTGCGACTGCGCAGCACCATCATCTGAACCGAGAGATGATTTGATCATTCTGGGTTTTGAGGCCGTCGCCCATTTCAGCACCTTTGCTTTGGACAGCGAACGACAATAAGAATTCATCACAGAAACATCTAACAGATCATCAAGCCTGACACCACAATGTCTGAAAACATCGTGGTCATCATGAATCCCTATAGATACGCACACAACACACGGCTGAATTAAAAATCAGCTCGCGCATCCACTCCCTCCAGAATAGGCGAAATACTCACCGAACATATGAATGTGTCCCTTCGTGATGGGGTTGAAGCTTCCACATGATAGCAAAATGACATGCGTTTTAGTGGTCTCCGTCATTTTGGTTGTGGTGGTCTATCGTTTTTTAACATATGTCGCGGATTTTAAGGCCTTTTGTTTTGTTGTGAGACCGCAGCAAGAGGCGAGGTTCATTAGGCTGCGGCAGGCGCGAGAGGCAGAGCGTCACTGTGATCTGTGCCTGCGCACTTAAAGGAACATGCGCGTAAGGATGCAAATCAAAGACTTTCAGTTCCGATTCTTCTTAATGACTCTGTTTCCTCTTAACGATTCCGATTCTATTAGCACTTCTTATTTCAGTGGTCACAGTAGAAGATGTCAAATATTTTCAGACATCATGTGAACATACAGGTCAGAAAATAAATTAATAAAATGACTGCAAATATTGTTTTGTCAGTTTTTCACAGACATTTAGAGTCGTTTGCAATACTATACTGCCCATTAAAAATTATTTTGATTTTATTGTGTTATGTTTATTCATAGAACATTACAAAATTACACAAATCATGGTTTGCTGTGGCAGTAGAACAAACAAATAGATTATAAATAAATTTGTATTAATTTAAAATGAAATAATTCATATATCATGTGCAATATGTCTATAAAATTATGCAAAACTGATTAATTTGACCACAAAATGGCACTATTATTTTTTATGAATTTCCTTTTGATTTAATTGCATTATGTTTATCGTAAAACTAACAAAATTATGCAAATCAGGGTTTTGGTTTGAAATTTTTTTTACGTTTTTTTTTTTTTAAGAATTATCTTCAGTTCACCAATTTATTTGATTTATTTGATACAAAATACAGCAAAAGTAGTAATATTGGGAAATATTTTTAATATTTAAAATAACTTCTTTCTATTTGAATATATTTTAAAATGTAATTTATTCCTGTGATCAAAGCTACATTTTTAGCCTCATTACTCCAGTCTTCAGTGTCACATGATCCTTTCTGTTTTCAACAATAAAAAAAAAACAAAAAAAAAACCAATAATAATAAATGTTTTTGAGCAACACATCAGAATATTAGAATGATTTCTGAAGGATCATGCGACCGAAGTAATGATGCTAAAAATTAAGCTTTGAAATCACAGGAATAAATTTTAAAATATATTCAAATACAAAACAGTTATTTTAAAAAGTAAAAATATTTCAAAATTTTACTGGTTTTGTTGTACTTTGAATCAAATAAATTCAGGCTTGGTCAGCAAAAGAGTCTTCTTTAGAAACGTAAAAAAATCTTACTGTTCAAAAACTTTCGACTGGTAGTGTATTTAAATATGATTATTGTTATTCCACAGTTATATATCTACTTTACATGAAGGCCAAATAAAATAGCTGTTTGAAAATATTTGTAGAATAACTATAAAAAGGGTCCACAGAATCAAACAGACTACATGTTGCATTATAATGTGTGTGCTTAAAAATCAGAAAATTCTCAAAATTAACCTCATGAAAAAATATTAGCAGAGGCAATTGGGTGAGACACATATGAGACTGTACGCCAAAAATGGACACAAACAGGTGTTTCTGAACAGCTGCACAGCTTTCCTTTTAAAATCTTACAGTCTATGAGCCCACACAACTTCTAAAAACAAAACAAAAAATATAATTTATCACTGTCAGTAAATTGTAAGAAAGAGTCTGTAGAAAAACGGAAAAGGTATGTTCATTTTCTTCCAGGACATTATGTTTAGTTTACAGACATATCCTTTAATCCTAAAATGCAACAATGCATTATTTGAAGTATGGTAAAACACCCGTGAAAAATCAATATGGAAAATTCCCTTGCCTTATTTCCACAGATTTTCTGTGTACAGCAGATCAAGATATCCCCTGTGGGTAAATTGCATTTGCACCCCATGTTTGTCAACACTAAAAATACATTCAATACACACATGTGCAGACAAGCAGTCAGGAGAGGCAAGCCAGTGGCCCTCATTAACACTGGCTGCCTCTGTCTCAGACAAAAAGTCCTACGGCTGTACGGTGTGAATCATGCCTCAATCTGAACAGAGCCTCACTGGATTTGTCTCTCTCAGACTATTCTCAAACCACTAATAATAACTAGTCAGCAGCAAATACTGTACAATATATTATGCAAATGCAATTAAAAGTCCAGCTGCTGAATCGAGCTGCCTGAATTAATCGCTTCTGCTTGTATTATTCTCATCTATAAGGCACTTTGGATAATAGCATCTGCTATAGTCAGTGAATAAACATAATGAATTAGTTCAAACAGTGTGCAGTTTTGAATCAGTGCCATTTTTCCTTAGTTCAGCCTTAGTTGTATTGCATTCAGAGGCTTGTAAAGGATTATATTTAAAATTATTCCTCACATATTTGGCATCAGTGATGTGTTTATCAGCACGACGAACACCATCCTTGATGACAGGCATGTGAATATGGAAGCACTACAGTCACAGTGTGACTCATCAATTGCAAAACAAGCTCTCTAATGCTCTAACATGTTTCAAATGGGGAAAACAACTCAGTTTAACAAACCATTATATTTGAGATATTATGCAGGTGTTTTTCCTATAAGCAAATGCAACCATTGGGTATTTTTAGTCCTTCTTTAATCACAAAACCCGTCAGAGCCCTCAAAACATAACAAAACCTGAAGCATGACTATAAATTGCAAGGGTTTGTGCAAATTATTTGACACAAGAAAGTTGGTGAGGTTTCAGCATTTTGACAAGTGTGTTGAGTTTGCCTGCAACCAATACAGTCAGCATTTAAAACTTCAAAAATGTGTTTATGGTTAAGTAAAAATTGTGTGCAATATAATTTGTACATGCATATGTACACTACAGTAAACTTTTTGAACAGTAAAACTTTTAATGTTTTTTATTTAAGAATTATCTTCTGCTCACCAAGCTTGCAATTATTTGATCCAAAATACAGCAAAATCAGTAATATTGTGAAATATTTTACTATTTAAAATAACTGCTTTCTATTTGAATATATTTTAAAATGTAATTTATTTCTGTGATCAAAGCTAAAATTACTCCAGTCTTCAGTGTCACATGACCCTTCAGACATCATTCTAATATGCTGCTTTGAAACATTTTTTATTATTATCAATATTTGAAGCATTTTTTTCAGGACTCTTTGATGAATAGAATGATCCAAAGATCAGCATTTGGGAAACTAATGATAGAAATTAATACTTTTATGTAGCAAGGATGCTTTAAATTGGTCATTAAAAACATGTATAATGTTACTAGAGATTTCTATTTCAGATAAATGCTGTTCTTCTGAACTTTCTATTCATCAAAAAAACCTGAAAAAAATCTCAGCTGTTTTTAACTTAATAATAATAATAATAATAATAATAATAATAATAATAATAATAACATTACATGTTTTTAAGCAGCAAATCAGAATGTTAGAATGATTTCTGAAGGATCATGTGACTGGAGTTATGATGCTAAAAATTCAGCTTTTAAAATCACAGGAATAAATTACATTTTAAAATATATTCAAATAGAAAACAGTTATTTCAAATAGCAAAAAAAATTCAAAAATTTACTGTTTTTGCTGTACATTGGATCAAATAAATGCAGGCTTGGTGAGCAGAAGAGGCTTCTTTAAAAAGCATTAAAAAACTTTTGACTGGTAGTGTATGCTAGTATTATGGACTAGTATTATGTGTGTTTAATTAGCCAGTGCGCTAGTTTTGTTATGCAGATCTGGCAACCCTGCTTAGCATTCATTTATTTGACACACTTTTTCGTTTTTAGACCGAGATTACGCTTTGAAATATATATTGGATGTTGAAACGTTTCATAACTGTAGATTCGTATTCGATGTAGCACACTAGAATTATACCTACCCCGTTGAGAGGCCAACAAAAATAGTATAAGAGGTCAAACTGTATGGAGCCGTTAGACTTTCAAGTATTTAGCCTTGCCACGATGCACAGTCTGGTTTTGGACAAGCTATATATGAAAAGTAATTACTGTACGTGAGCGAGGGGGCGGGGCCTGTGACGTAACTCAGCGCGCTCCTGTGTGTACGCCTGGACCGTTTTCTACCAATGACGATGTGATGGACAATATGGCGCCGGGAGTAGATTTAGCTTGTGAACCTGTCGTTGTCTAAAAGACTGGCGATCCGACAGGATGAACCTCTGCGCCCAATACTTACGGTAAGTAAAATCCGGAGAGTCTCAGGCTCGAATTGGCGACCGAGTCCGTGTTTCTATCGTTGAGGCCGAATGTGGTTTATCGGAATGTTGTTCGGCTAGCATTGGCTGTCAGTGCTAGACGCTAGGCTACTTAGCATGCTAGCCTGTAAACGAGACACGAAACTGAATACAAGCAGAAGTGGCTGACATTTTGCCCCAGATATTGCAAAAAACGATTGATAGATGGGGGGTTGGGATAATCGCGACATTTACGTTATGTAACGATAATTCGTGTCTACATAGCAGCTGTTGTGGGAGGGCATGCTAGGTGATGTGTTAGCCCGCGTTAGCTATAAACATACCATTGGATGGTCAGAAAACAATCCAGTTACACATGCTCGCTACATTAGTCACATAAGGTTTCGGGTGACTAATCATTTTTAAAATTTACCTGAAGGTTAAAATCAATGTTGCGCATTTGCTGTACACAGATTTCCTTTTCCTTTCATTTCAGGTTGAATAATAAAGTACAGTGATGAGCCAATGGTGACAGTGCACTGGTATAATACAGATTTATAAAAGTGTTTTGTTATGTCAGTTTTGTGGATGACAAGCGTGTTTGACCTTGTTTTAGTCGTTTTAAGCTGTAACACCCATCGATTTGGACAGATAACACTAAGATTCAGAACAAAATCAACACGTATTTCATAAGAGTTTTCTTTAGATTTTTTTGAGAGCTTATCTGTGTGAATGTGTGGTATGCAAGTCAGAGTTTTTGCATCTGACATGCCTCAGCATCCGTGCGTTGGTTCAAAACTGTGAGACATGAATCGACGAGGGAGTTTGTAAATCAATTTAGTGGCTGGTAATGACAAATTCAGGCCATTTGAACATGAAAGGTTGTCAGCAGTGTGCTGAGTAGATGTGTTTGGTGTTGAGGAGTGTTGGCGAAGGAATGATGGTGCTGTGATGATGGTCAGATTGCACATTTCAGATCCAAAGTGACAGATGAGAGCATAACTGTAGTACTCTGGGTTTGTACTTGCAGACATTGGGATAAGAGACAACAGAAAAGCTATGTGTTGTTATGCTTAAATGTAATATGAAGCATCCTCTAGAGCTTGGATAACAATATTCAAGCTGATCTAGGTGTGTGGTTTCATTCTGCTTGTTTTGATGTAATTTTCATTTAGTATACAATCCTATGGACAGAGGCTTATTGACAGCATTAGACAGGTAGTTTTTTTAAACAACCTTTTTGAAGTTTGCCAAAAATGATTGTGCATTTTATTTTTAAAAATTTATTATGACTGTATAAGGTAATATTTTTCCTTATTAAGAATATATCTGTTTGTGTAAGTTACACAAGTTTTTTTTTTTCCTTTTTGTTTATTGATTTGTAATATTTTTTGTTAATGTCTAAAAATGCTCTTTAACTCTGGTAGTATCATCCTTGTCATTTTTAGGATTGGATAGAGGTGTGTGTTTTTGATGATTCAAAGATTTCATTATCAATTCTATGAAGAAGTGCTGAAAGAAAGGTCTAACACCCTTACATTAGTTCATCCATACCAGAATATTTACTATTTAGTACGAGTAAGACCGCTTTATGAAGTTGACAGTAGGGATGCACCGAAATGAAAATTCTTGGCCGAAACCGAAAACCGAATAAGAGGAAACCAAGGCCGAAAACCGAATACCGAAACACCGAAACAAATTATGCCAATTATTAGTACCATTGCATTTGTGGCTATGACTGTGCACTAACCTTACTAAAATCGAAGCATTGCAATTGCATAAATTAATATTAAAGTTTTAAAGAATAAATCGTTAAGGTTGAGCTTGTCCTCTGCCTGACATTTGAGAAAGATTTGAGAGAGT
>JAHKKF010478951.1:0-12556 GCA_019740295.1 Labeo calbasu | reverse complement strand
AGGAATAAAGTGACTTTATGAATAGGAGATTGAATCATTGACTCACTAGATTCGTTTAAAAACGCACTTTCATTCATAAACGAAACACCACTGTGTTTGAATGGAGATGTGCAGCGGCTCAGTCGTGACTTTTTTTGACAACTATTTTTGACAACGAAAGTGAGCAAAGTCAGGCAATAGTGTTGTAGTCAGACAGTGTAAGTCGCTTAATATTAACTTCTTGTTTATTTAATTGTTGTATTAAATCAATATCTTATTTACAAACTCTCTCTACACTTTGTTTATGAAAGGATTCGTTAGATATGTCTGTGATACTTTACTCAATATTGCAAAAACACGTAGAAACCTTTGAAGCATCAATCAGCGCAAACACAAATATGCTGATCGGGTCAGTCGCATCGGTGCTCCTAAATATTTTTTCATAGTCACACGCAGTAGTAGTAGTAGTAGAAATGGTCTATTAAAAATACATATCATTAAGTTTCTGAATAAAAAAAGCAGTAGTTTTATCATCAAATCATGAGTCTGATGATAAAAACTACGTTGCGATAGTGAGAAAACTTTTGTTATGTTGGGATAACAAGAAAACAACTTTTTATGTCAAGATCATCGCTTCGGTATATGTTTGAATTCAACCTAGTGCTGTGGGATATACCAGTCTGAATGGTAAACTGGATTGAAGTATGCACACAGTATGAATTTGTTAAAAAAAATGCCATACAAGTGGCAACGTAGACAGCATCATGAGCTGAGAGTAACTAATTATAATTATAATTCTACAACTAATTCTCTGACTGGTCAAATAAACCAACTGTAAAAGGCTATTAACAGAGGCCAGAGTCACTGAAGACGAATGCAAAGAGAAGAAAATAATGTAGCAGGCAGAGCAAGATCACTGTTTACAATGCGCAAGATACTGGAAGAAAATTCGAAATACTGAATTGGGGTGGGGTTTTTTATAAATGTATCTCTGAGGGGACCTGACTGTCTTAAGAAAAGTTTAGATGGCATTTTCTTTTCATTCTACCTTCATATAATGCATATTAATATAATATTTAAAAGCACAGCTGCTTTAACCAAGGAAACACTGTATCGCTGCTGTTCCATAAGCGCCACCTGCTGTCAGACAGTGAATTTGCGTCTCATTTAGCCCGTCTGCTGTTTTTGTTTCGTGCAGATATGTTTTATGTAGCATAATTTCACAAAGCTACGGTTGGACCTTTCTGTTTTTGCTTTAAATTTTGAAATTCTGCAATCTAATTTAAGCCTCGTGAATAAAATGGAATGTAAAGGCACAGTCAGGCAGAACTGTGATAAACCGTGAAACCGCCAAAATCCGTAAACAAACTGTGATACAGATTTTTAGTCAAAACCACCCAGCACTAATTCAACCTGCATTATGTTCCAGTCCCCAATCCAGCCTCTCCCATTCCCTCCTTTGCTCTAGAAAATCAAAAATACCCATTGTGAAATGATGCCAATATCTCTCACTCTGATACACTGAAAGAGGGCAGATAAATGTGACACTTTCAGTAGGCACTTGACGATGTCATCCAAAGATCAGATCAGCTTGAAGCTTCACGGCAAGCTTTGATCTTCTAAAGCTGTTTGTTGTTTTCAAAACTTGATCACGAACAATACAAATTTCGAAGCCAGTAATTCATAATAGCATGCCAAGTAAATCACCTAGTTTGTTTTCACCCTCTCCGTCTGTCTCTCCTTCGTCCTCAGATGCATGGGTGGAGGCAGATGGCTGAATTCAAGGATGAAAGGAGGTTTAATCATGCAACGGGCTACAAAAGGTGTGAGAGTCAAATTTAGACGTATGTGTTTATCAAGGCAAGAAAAAAACAGTATCAAGATCAGAACACTGTCCAATAAATCACACACCCGTGAAACTAGGACATATAGTATGTTTTCCAAACACTGTCTGGGACTGTTGACGTCTCTTAATATAACACACACCTCCACATCAAACGCATATCTGCTAACAACACACTTGGAATGCTTTGAAAGCCAAAGTGTTTATCGTTTCTATTTAGTGCACAAGACAAACCCGTCTGAGACTGTTGATATCTCCCAATATAACACACACCTCCGCATCAAACACATATCAGCTGAACCACACTTGGAAAGCTTTGAAAGACAAAGAGTATTTATCGTTCTATTTAGAGCAGAAGACAAACCACTTTATCTTCATGTCTAGTTATGCATCATGAGAAACAAATATATCACATTTATGCATGGCAGCAATTCTCCTCCAATGCACAAAGAACATGTTTGCACTGATTGTGTTTTTTATGCACCAGTATTTACAAGGCCATTCACAGTCAGGGATATAGATAAAACATGTTGGATTCAGGCGTGCAAGGATTAAACCTTCTACAGCTGTAAGGATGCAGGACTGACAAGCGTGTTTTGTGTGAATGCAAAGAAAATTGTTTGCGAAGGTTACTGTAATCTAACAGTGTATGGAAACACAAAGATTACTACTTGGGGGGCCAAAAGTACACTGAAAAAAACAATAAGTAAGATTTACTTAATTACTCTTTTGCAAGGTTTTGCACACATAAATGTTTGCTGAATTAAGTAAAATCTATATAACTAAGTTAGGTCAAATTAGCAAAGGAAATAAGTACATTTAAAGTGGCCAGTTAGAGTGTGATGAGTAATTTTTATTTAGTTAGTTATTTAGCTTAATGAAGTTAAATCTGCAACAAGTACATTTCACTCAGTCACGGTTTATAAAATTTACTTTAACATTGTAGCACAACAAAAAAAGCATGCTTTTAAAAGCACAAACATGTAAGTAAGTAAGCAAGCAGACAGCTTGTTATCCTTTTAAGATAATATGTCGTCTCAATAGAATTATTACCCAAATGAACACAGTGACCTCAATACTTGGTACACCATACATAATGTCAGTAACAATCAGTGGATAGTGTTTGAGTATGAATGGGTCATTTTGAGTAGAAAATGAACTCCAGATGTCACAAAACAGTAGGGTTACTAAACCTAACAACAAAAGCAACCATAAAACAGTGTAAATACAACTTGAAAACATGCCTCAGTGCATGATGGGAAAAATAGGATCATAGCTTTGATATTTACTTAAAGAATCCTTGTAAACATAACCAACATTTCCAAGTAAAATGTACTTATAAGTGCAAACTTTAATTTCTACAAGCTTTAATTAAATACTAATATAGAATTTACTTTTTAATGTAGTATTTACTTCACCACAAAATCATTTTTATCAGTATATGAGATCACTAGTGAAAATATGCTTTTTTTAATAGTACATTTATTATTTTTAATTACAATTTATAATATCAGCATAAGTTTGGGAAAGTAAAAAAATGCTATTAAAAAATGAAAAGTATAATAAAATTATATTTAAATAAATGTCTTTTATATTTAATTTAGAATGTCTTATTAATTTAATTAATTAATTAATTGGTTTGTTTTCCACTTGCTTTAATGACATTTGCACGCAAGCTCAAACTCACAAAGTTTGTGTGAAAATTTTGTGAAGGATCGATAGATAGGATAGATATTTGCACAAAATCATTCAACTTTCTGTTTATTTACAGGTTTAAATTGGATTTTAAATCAAAGATTTTCAGTGTGGTCTCAGACTTTGGACCCCTCTGTATATGCAAACATTGTATTTTCAATCTTGTTTAATCAGAAATCTTTTTGTAATTCCACAGAACATGAAAAATTAATCACTTCAATCATTTGAGGAAAGAAAAACAGGGGAAAGAGAAAGTCTAGAACAGACTTAATATTTTGAGACCTAAAGGTCTCAAACAGGCATATAAGCAAACATATCTGTGTTTCTCTGTGAAAAAACTCTTCCGCTGATGACGTCTTGCAGTGTGCAACCATAAAAGAGCCTTTCTGAACTGTTCAAAAATGCAAAATGTATTATTGAAGACTTCTAAATCTTTCATATAGAAGGCGCCTGAGAATTTTTTGTGTCTTTTCTTCTGGGCCCATTACATAGGCTTCTGTGCCACTATCGCCACATTTAATGTATAAAAGCTGCATGCCAGTATTCAGACCCAATTTTGTTACTAAGGAAATGGTTTTATCGGATTGGAGTCAAGTTCCAATTTAAAGCATGCAGACTCTGTGCTTCAGGTATGTTTTGTTAAATCACCAGCTCATTAGGGGTGAAAACGACTCCATTGGCAACATATGACCGCTTCAGTCATGAACTACTCATCTGACAGCGAAGACAGGTTAGACATAAAACACAGTCTTAAAACGGATCACAAATGTGTTTCTGGTCACTGAAGTAAGGTGCTTTATTTGTTGTTCTCCTACCCTGATAGCACACATACATCACAGAGACGTCTATTTGACGTCTGCATTTACATCTGTAAGACATATTTTTTTTTAGAGTGCATCTGCAATACATCTATAGGACGTTTCATATCAGATGTCAAATAGACGTCTATTAGATGTTTTTAAGATGTTTATGATTTAGAATGTATGTAAAACTGTCAGATGTTCGTATACAGTAGATGCTTTCCAGATCTTTAACAGACATCCTTCAGACGTACCTGTGCTATCTGGGTAATGACCTGTTCAGTCTGACAGAGATTTATTGCATTGTTCAGTAATTCAGAGTCTCACTAGAATCGTTCAGGACCTTCAGCAACATAATGCCACCTGAAATCAATTTGACCAGTATGTTACAATATAAACATGTTTCAACATGTAGATGGGAAACGATCTGTGAAACTTTTGAGCAACAGGCTAAATTACTGTGTCAATGTCACACAAAGGTCAATATTTATAGTCTCAAACAACGCCACTGTGTCACTGGACTCTATTAAACAAAATCTCCACAGACGTCTAAAAATCCTCTCCGATCTAAAATAGACAGAATCTGCTTTCCAGAGGTGAGGTGTAATAAAGTAGGCCAAGGACTGCCACAGAAAATAGACTGAACACTGAAACTGGCCTGGATCAAATCAGGTCTTTGAGAAAAAATTAAAAAAGGAGGTTAACTAGAATCTTCGAAGTCACGGGCGTCCCCGGAGAGTAATGCGAGGCCCCACGCGCACTGATGAGTGCAGGAGATTCAGTCGTAGAGGTGGAGCTATCTCATCATTTTACCTGACAGGACACCAAACTCAAATGCTAGCTGGCATATTTATCAGTGTCACTGTCACAGAAGAGAAACTGTCTTAACAACAGAACATCTGTGGTATTCAACAAAGATTTGGAGACTTGAGAAATCATTAAAAATGCATTACAACCTTAAACATGGCTGACGATCTACCTACCTTTTTTTCCCATATGAGCATGCTCAGCCATTTGTAAATTAAATGGGTCTGGGTTTTGGTCTCATCTGTGTCCAGCTATTTTTAGCTGCTTGATATTGCAAATTGGCACATCTTACCATTTATTTTAATGTATTATCTTAATTATGTTCTCATTATTTCTCTATCCACCTTACAGTATTTTTTTCTGTAAGAGTGGGCATGGCCATTTATAACTTTTATGGGTCTGGCTTCTGTTCTCATTAGTGTCCAGCTATTTTTAGCGATACAAAACGTCATTTTGCTGCTTAATATTACAAATTGGTGCGTCTTACTATACTATTTTAATGTATTATCTTTATTATAAAAACACTGGTTTGTAGTCAGTGAAAAGAATACCGGCGTTATAAATAAACAGCGTTACTAACGACGTTTTTTTCAGTAACGAGTAATCAAACAAATTACTGTTTCCCCCCGTAACGCCATTAACGTTACTTAAAATGCGCCGTTACTATAATTTATTATAGTATCATTATAATTTTATTTTCCACTTCATCTGAATAGATGCGCAGCATACCTATATTTGACGAACCGTAAACTCTAATGTGAAGGCACACGACTAGCTGTCGCTTTGTATCACACACACGCAAAGAAAAATACAGAACGAGACTTACATACCATGCAGCATTGACGCGCTACATGTAAACTGTTCTTTGTTGTATTTTCCAATCAATATAACGGAGTTCCTTTAGCTTAAGAATTAAGAACTGCCGGTTTCTCCGGTAGTAGGCGGAACTAATGCGCAAACGGCACTTTCATTGGCTGGAGCTCACCTATTATCGTCCCTGTTTTGATTTCAGCAAATCAGTTCGAGGGAACGCAGACAACGTCATTAATATTCATGAACCCAGCAGCTCATTAATCCTTATTAGTAGTAGAATGCGTTATTAGTAGTAGAATTTTGTAGTAGTTTTGTAGTCCTTTTTTATAGAAACACTAAATTACAAACAGTATCTTAAGCACCACCACTAAATTCAGTCAACATGACAAATATGCATTCATACATGGTTATTCCAATTATATATATATATATAGTAGTCAACATTTGAAGTGGATCAAAAAAAAAAAGTTCATCAAACTTGTCCAAAGACAAGAACAGGTGTTCTTTTTGATTTTAGGATAAATTTAATGAAAGGTTTTGATCCACTTCAAATGTTGACTACTGTATATATATAAGGCTTAAAAATAGTATATCAGATATTCAATATTAGTCTGGTGAGTAAACTAAAAATTTTATTCATTTCATTTAAATTTGATTAATTTAACATATTTAATAGTGAGGGAATTCAAGTTATTTGACATATCTGATCAAATTCCCTTTGTTAAGTAACACAATAGTTACTTTTCCTGGTAATTAGTTACTTTTATATTGATGTAACTCTGTTACTAACGCAGTTACTATTTGTGAATAGTAACTAGTAACTATAATTACTTTTTTAAATAACATGCCCAACACTGTTTGTTGTGCAAACAGTTTTACCATTTACCTCACGTTGTTATTCTTCAGGTTATTTCTCTATAGTGGCTAATGAACCGGAAGTCTCACCCATAGGCTTACTTGCCGTTGAAGAATAAGGTGGATACACCTCGTCTGTAAGCACTACTATAAATAATATCACTTATTACCATGAACCACAGAACCACAAATTCAGTATTGTGGCACAGCTAATATAGTTGGATACATTTTTATAAAAGCATATGCTAAATGATTAAATAAAATGGAAAAGAAGTATTTGGCAGCAGGTTTGGCCCTGAGACATGATCACACACTGAAAAAAGCAAGACTTGTGTTTACTTCAGCTGTGGTTTAGAAGGTCACGGAACATAAGAACCTGTTTTAGTTCATTGCGTTTGCAGTGTTTTCAGCCAAGTGTAATGAGAACTGACGGCAAGAGCTGCATATTAGAACTGCACGCAAAAATTATCTAAGAAAGACTTAAAAATATTTAGTTTTTTTTAGAATAGAAATCTTTTGTAACATTATAAATATCTGTACTGTCTGTCACTATTGATCAATTTAATGCATCCCCGCTGAATTCACGTATTGATTTTATACTTGGAGTCAGTAGACGCCGCCCTCATGTGGATGAAGATCGTCATTACATTGAACAAAATACATTTTTAATACTTTTAAACCATTTATTTCCTGTCTAACGCATAAACAACAGTCAATAGAATTTCCTTATTTGACAAAAGCAAACACACAAGTACACAAGTTTCTGTCTCCTAAAAGAAACCGTGGCACTGCGAGACTGATCTGAATCAAAGCAAACTTGCAGTGTTTACTATGGTTTAAACTAAATGAAACCCAGCAGTCAGAATGAAAGAGCAGCACACACACATTTTACCTGTTACTAACAGGTACAGGAACATACGTTAGTATGTTCAGTGCATAATATATTACAGTTCATATTACAGCTCTATTCACTCATTAGCATTGATGGTAACAGACTCGTTTATGAATATAACTCTGATATAAAGACATTTGTACTGTAAACTAGCAAAACTAGTTTTAGGTAGTCATAGCTTTTAATGGTGGTGTGAAATTAACTATAAGTGATACTAAAAGCACTAGGGGTCGACCGACATGTGTTTTTCAGGGCCGTTGCCGATAACGATTATTGCAGATCAAGTAGACCGATAACCGATATTTAGAACCGATATATGTGGTGTACAAATTGCTTTACATTTTTTATCGGTTTGAAAATAACTGATACCGATAACTATAAAAATGCTTAAAGGGAAAGTTCACCCAAAAATAAAAACTCTCATTAATTACATTGTTAAAGTGGTTCAACTGTAATTTTATGAAGCTACAAGAATACTTTTTGTGCAATAATGGTGGCAGACTGTTCTGGGAAAGAAGAAATCGTTGAATAAGGTGGTTATTTTTGCTTTCCTTGCACACAAAAAGTAATCTTGTAGCTTCATAAAACTACAGTTGAACCTCTGATGTCACTTGGACTGTTTTAACTTCCGTGCCTTGACCGTGATAGTACCCTTGCCGTCTATGGAGGGTCTGAGAGCTCTCTGATTTAATTAAAAATACATTAATTTGTGTTTTGAAGATGAATGATGGTCTTATGGATTTATTAATGACAATTTTTATATTTGGGTGGACTATCCCTTTAATATCGGTGCAGATAATCGGTCGACCCCTACGCTCCACTGGAGTATTGTGGAGTTTGAGAAGAAATGTTTTCGATTAAAAACACCAAACATTTCTTCTAATGCAATGTGCCAGACAGATGGAAACAGGCTGCAGGCATGTCTAAACAAAAATGTGAAACAAATAAAAAACACATTTTGGGTTTGATTCCCACTTTAGTGAGCAATCGTGGCACAAAAGCAGCGTATGCATTAAAATAGCTTCTTGTTACACTTTGCAAAAGGAAAAAAAGCATCCTTCATTATCATATAAAACAGGAGGCATCCTCAAAACTGGCTTACAGTCACACCCAACACCACATCACACATGCTATTCAGATTTTACAGAAACATTTACAACCTGCCTGACACAAGCAAAAACCAAAAACAGTCCTTCTCCCATGTAAACCACACGCGGTATGAATTCAAACGTACGTTACACTATTTGCTGAACCATATCGGTCTTCTTGTACAATATACACTTCAAAAGTAGGGTATAAGGGAACATCACAGCGCTAATTACAAGTGAATGCAATCCAAAGTCTTCAGTGCGCATGCACACACACACAAAAACCCTTTAAATAGAAGAACGGCTTTTTGTTTAGTCTCTAAACAGAGGCAAACGCATGTCAGTATTGTAACATCAGATCACGCATCAAAACGGCTTCAAGTATTACAGGGTTCGTATGAGGGAACGTGTAAGGCAAGAGAAACACTTCTACAGCTCCAAACTATACATCTACGAGACGATAAACTGGAACTGGGCTCCTCTGGGACTCTTCGGTGGTTTCATGGCTTGAATAGCATAGTGTGATTGCACGCTTGTTGATGGATCTGAAGATATTACTGTCCTATCGAAGTTTACAAAAATGGTGATGCTGAAACTGAAAGTAGTGCTTGGATTTCACAAAATCTATGATGGAACAACGAAGGCTCAGTGATCACCGATGATCAAGGCTATGCTTATGGACCCTTATGTGCGCACACACACAGACATTACAAACTTGGCCGCTCTGTGCAAGCTGGAGTGCGTTTGTGTGTGTGCTGATGAGAACTGCTGCTTTTCCTTGCAGTCGTGTCACAACAGCGCAGCGTTGTGGAAGCGCTGAGGAACGTAGAAGATCTCCATTGAGTTTATTCAGAGGCTTTATGGGGTTTTCCATGGCAACGGTCCACAGTCACGGGCCTACTGACCCAGTAGGGGAAAAAAAAAATAAGACTTAAGTACATAAAAATTTCACAGCCATGTTTTATTCTCTTGGGTTTGTATCTCAAACTCCAACTTTAAACCGAAGAGAAAAGCAATCCATGCAGTTTGGCCTTACATGGAGAGTCTGCTGAGAGGGTTTGGATGATTGATTATTTTCTCATACTGATGTCATCATCCTTCAGAATGAATTTCTTCCTCAATGCTTCAGATATAAGAGAAGCAGAATCTTCCTCCCTCAGTGAGGTGCACCCACGGTTATATCTAAATAAAGCGCACAAACACACATTATTTACTATATTTTGTAATAATAAAACAACAACAGGTATTAATATGCTTTGACTATTCATGGTAATAATTACTTTGGTTCAAATAAATGCAGGCTTGGTGAGAAGAAGAAAATTCTTCAAAAACATTTAAACGTTTTACAGTACAAAAACTTTTGAACTGTAGTGTACATGCTGTACAATGAAAAGGCCTTTACAAAAGAACAAACTCAAAAAAAAAAAGAAAAACAACTGCACAAAAAAAACTGCACTCACCTGTCCTTGCTCATCTTCATGCGGTTCATGTCTTTCAGGATGTCCATGACATCAGCAAAGCTTGTTGATTTGGAAAGAGACACGGTGTCCTCCTCTAGCTCCCGGAAGTCCATAGTAGGGCGATCGAGATCAAAAGTTGCAGATGCAGTCATGGAAACTGGTGGCATAGGATCAGGCACTAGCTCCGACACCTCCTCCTCCTCCTCCTCTTCCTCCTCCTCTTCCTCTTCTTCCTCCTCCTCCGTGACATCACTGATGACAAAGGAGGCCGTAGGGGGCGGCTGATAAGCAGCTGTCTCAAAATGAGCCATGGAAAAACCGACACTAGTGTCATCAGGGGACAGCAGGTCAGGGGTTATGGGATTCGAATCTGAAACAGTTTAAACATTTTTATGAGGGACAGCAAAAAACATTTACAAGCAAATACATCAGATTGACTACATTTCTGCTGCCAAATTCCAATTTAATATTAACTTACCTTTGTCAAATATATATATTTTTTATTTAAATTACAGATAACTAAATGAGCTTAGTCAGCTACTCAACCTGATTCTGAAGCGACAATCTTGGCAATTTGGGCTCGGAGTCGACTCAGCTCGTCTTGTAGAGCTGTGGTGCGGTTTAAAGCGGTTACACCTGGTTTCCTCAGACCCTCGACTCGCCTGCCTTCTCGTCTGAAGTTTGGCACAGATGAGTTCCTGTGCATAACCAGCAGCGGCGTTGGCCTCCACTCGTGCCTCAGGGGACGTGAGTCGCTCCTGATAAATAGCATTGGTTTATAATTAATTTTCATTTGATGATCCAACACTTTTCAGTTCTGTTCTTACATAACACCATTTCAAAGAACATTTGAAATATAAATTCAGAGGAAACTCAATGCACCAGCACAACAGATCACTCACCTGACTCTGGCATATGTCTCCTCCTCATCATCAGCAATCCAGGCAATATCTGCCAATGTAGGCACCAAAGGACCGTCCATAGAGCGCATTGGCGGAAGGCCTGGGAGCTCCTGGAAAACACATATAAGCCATTCTGTAATTTTTTCTGTAATTTCATTTCTGTTTTGTTTTTTTTTCTTAATCTGAGTTCAAAACTTGGTGATTTTTTTTGTAACATATTCCATCTGAACAAGGCAAATAAAATAAGACACCAAGTGATCATTTAAAGGAATAGTTCACACAAAAATTAAAATTGTCATTAATTACTCACCCTCATTTTGTTCCAAACCCGTATACCCTTTGTTTATCTTCGAAACACAAATTAAGATATTTTTGATGAAATCTCAAAGCTTTCTGACCCTGCATAGACAGCAACACAACTGACACGTTCAAGGCCCAGAAAGGTAGTAAGGACATTGTTAATATAGTCCATGTGACATCAGTGGTTCAACCATAAGTTTATAAAGCTACAAGAATACTCTTTGTGTGCAAAGAAACTAAAATAATAACTTTATTCAACAATTTCTTCTCTTCCGTGTCAGTCTTCGACTTTTACGAGAGTACCACAATGCATGTATGTGCTTTTCTCTTTTTGTTTTCTTTGCACACAAAAAGTATTGTCATAGCTTCATAAAATTAAGGTTGAACCACTGATGTCACATGGACTTTTTTTAACGATGTCCTTACTACCTTTCTGGGTCAGGAAGCTCTCTAATTTCATCCAAAATATCTTAATTTGTGTTCGGAAGACAACAAAGGTCTTACAGGTTTGGAACGACATGGTGGTGAGTAATTAATGACAGAAGTTCATTTTTGGGTGAACTACCTTGGCTTGTCACACCTTGGCTGTTCACGACCTTAGGAAATGAAAGACCCTAATGCAGAACAATTTTAATACAGTTGAGGTCAAACGTTTACATACACCTTGCAGAATCTGCAAAACGTTAATTATTTTACCAAAATAAGAGGGATCATACAAAATGCATGTTTTTTTTTTTTTGTAGTACTGATCTGAATAAGATATTTCACATAAAATACGTTTACATATAGTCCACAAGAGAAAATAGAGGTATTTATAAAAATGACCCTATTCAAAAGTTTACATACACTTAATTCTTAATACCGTGTTGTTACCTGAATGATCCACAGCTGTGTTTTTTTGTTTAGTGATAGTTGTTCATGAGTCCCTTGTTTGTCGTGAACAGTTAAATTGCCCACTGTTCTTCAGAATAATCCTTTAGGTCGCACAAATTCTTTGGTTTTTTAGCATTTGTGTGTATTTAAACCTTTCCAACAATGACTATGATTTTGAGATCCATCTTTTCACACTGAGGACAACTGAGGGACTCATATGCAACTATTACAGAAGGTTCAAACACTCAC
>JAHKKF010478931.1:0-10974 GCA_019740295.1 Labeo calbasu | reverse complement strand
TCAATAACTTGTGTCCACTAAAGAGTTTGTAGCCAGTTGAAAACATGTCAGGTGCTCTTCCTAAAACAACCAGCTGGTGGCGCTTGAAAACGCTTTGGTGGCATGCTTTTAGTTGCTATGATTTGGAATATCCACTGGGGCAACGTCTTATCTCATTTTTAAGAATTTACTAGATATTAAAAAAGCAGTAACCAGTAATATTGACTTCTCCATTGTTGTAGGCAGTCACTTGTACAAGGATTTGTCCTGCTCCTCCTCTGCGTTTTACAGGTATCAACTCAGCCACAAAAAAAAAAAAAAAAAAAAAAAAAAAGGGCATGGGCAAATGAACTAATATTATGGCAGTGCATCAAAATTCAGTGTCATCAGTTTGCCAAAAAGAACACAGAATGTTTTACGAATCATTTACACGTTGTAAGGAGCAGGTGTACCAACTTGCATTTTGAAAATACAAGATTTTTATGAAATCGAAAGTTTATGTCACAGCCTTACAAACTGTTTACACAAAAATTCTTTCTGCTCCTGTTTAATGGATGAGGTCTGTTGTATTTTTCTGCCCCAATTTACTATTAAACCTCTGAATTACTTTTTTGCTATTTTACACCAAATTAGTACTCAAATCTATTCCATGCTATTATTTAGAATCTTTCTTTCTGAATGCCTATTTAGTTTGTTAATGCTTTCAGTTGTTAAAATGTTAAAATAAAAAAATAAATAAAATAAACCTGAATATGTAGTTTGTATGCTTCTGTCTCAACATTTTGCTTTGGTGTTCAAGCCATCCTTCTCATCTCACCCAAACTGCCCCGTAATTTGTACTCTGGATTTTATCAGTTGCTCAGCACTTCAAGTCTTAGATCATTTATTAATTTAATCCAAAGCAACATATAAATGAGAAACATCCCAAGCAATTTTTCAAGATTTTCACAGCACCCAATGCCAAGTTTATTAGAAGGGTAGATTACGAAACAGTAAGAACAGAGGTGAAATGCCAAAAAAAAAAAAAAAAAAAAAAACACATTTAGGAAGTGCTTTGGTTTAAGGTTTCGGTGTGGTTGAAGTAAATGATACTCACCAGTGACAGTAAAACTGAAGCTTCTTATGATTCTAAAGCTGCAGTTGCTGCTGAAGATCTGTAGATGATAATCTCCAGAGTCTGTGGTTCTGGTGTTCATGATGGTCAGAGATCCAGTCTGATTGTCCAACTTCAGTCTGTCTCTAAACCTCTCAGTATCTTTAGTACAGTGTTCATCTGTACAGACATATCTGACATGTCCATTGATTTCAGTGATGAGAATGTCATTAAAATACCATGCTATGTAATCATTTGATTTTTTTAGTACATAAGTGTCTAAAGTAACCGATTCTCCCTCCATCACTGATTTTGTTTTTACTTGATCTGTTTCTGCAGCAGGAACACCTGAAACACAAACCAACAAATTCTGATCGTTTTGGGGAAAACTCAGCAAGAAACTGTTAATATGTAAACATTTTCTGATCATATAAGACAAATGTTTCAAGTCACACACACCCACACGTGTGTTTTTTTTGTGAATTGTGGGGACTTTCCATAGACTTCTATAGGTTTTATACTGACTAAACGATATTGTCTATCCACTAACCCAGTCCTAACCCTAAACCTAGCCCTTACAGAAAATATGTTTGCATCATTACCAGTGTTGGGGGTAACGCATTACAAGTAACCCAAGTTACGTAATATTATTACTTTTCCCAAGTAACTAGAAAAGTAATGCATTACTTTTTAATTGACAAGAATTAAAATAAGTAACACCAGTTACTCCACCACCACAGAAATCTGGAGTAAGATATTAGTTTTAGAATAAATGTGAACATGCATTAATTCATGTCACTCACAAAAAACAGATTCAGTATTTCTCAAAATGAATAAAAACAGTGAAATCCAACTCCAAATATGATGCAAACCTGCAATAATTAAATATGTTAAATAATACAAATATCTTTTAAGCATTTAATACCATTTTACTAACAGATGTCTTTGCTGCAGACCTTCGATGATCCAATTCAACCATACTAATAAGCAAAAATGACTCAAGATAATCTAACATTTGTTTTCTTTTTATATTGCTGAAGAGTTGATATGTTTTCTTCTGCGGTCTACTGTACAGACGTGAATTCACTTTTCTCAAAGCCTGAGACTTTTGGTGTGAAAAGGCTTTTACATTTGCCAAAAATATAACTTTTTTATATTAAAAACAAACAAGCAAGCCCTGCCCAAATTTTAAAAGTAACGCAAAAGTAATGTAATGCATTACTTTCCATAAAAAAGTAACTAAGTAACATAATTAGTTACTTTTTTAGGGAGTAACTCAATATTGTAATGCATTACTTTTAAAAGTAACTTTCCCCAACACTGATGATTACATTTTCAGATAAACATCATTTACTATTTGTAATCATTTTTTAATATTGTGTCAAAAATTTCAGGTTTTACTATCCTTGTGGGGACATTTGGTCCCCACAATGTAGCAAAAACAAGTACACATGCACGCACACACACACACACACACACACATATATATATATATATATATATACACACAAAAAATAGCTGTAAATAATCTTTTGTGAGTATTGTGAGAATCTTATTGTATGTATGCATATTTATATATGCATTTAAACAGACTATAAGATGTCGTATCTCCAGAACACCACTGCTGTTTTTGAAACAGTTTTGAACAGGATTTAAACAACCTGATTTTAAAAATTCATAAAAATGACTTACCACGGACAGTAACACTGAAGATCTTTTCAGTAACGCTGCTGCTGTTGTTTATGATCTGTAGTTTATAAAGTCCAGAGTCTGTGGTTCTAATGTTTGTGATGGTCAGAGATCCAGTCTGATGATACGACTTCATGCCATCACTGAATCTTTCTTTATCATCATGACAGTGATCATTTGCACAGATTTTACTGAGATCACCATTAATTTCAGCCACACACGTGCCATTAAAATACCATTTAATTCTCTCTTGTTGGATTTTTGAAACACCATTGTGCAGAGTGACAGAATCTCCCTCCATCACAAACACTGACACTCCATCTGTATCAACACCTGATGCACCTGCTGCAAAAATAAATATTTAGGCCTAATTATAAATCACAGGGCAGAATAATTTACACAGATCATCCAGTGTATATAAAATAAATTACATTTACCATTAATTGTTAAAACAGCGATCAAATATATATCTCTAATATTCCTCTTAACTATTATGGAGATGTTAGATTTTAATCACACTCTCTGCCTGATATTCCTGTGAGTTTGCCAGTCTGTGCTCTTGCTTTCCTCCTCCCTTCTGTATTCTCTATCTTCTCTCTTTTGTATTTTCTCTCTATCCCTTGTTTTATAAGTGCACATATATCCTCTCAGGAGTTCAAATGGTAAAATGGTGGTGGGGGTCTGCTCAGGGTTATTGAGTTTGGTCTGGCAGAAGTACAGAGTGCATCTGGGAGGACATTATCCTTCTTCCAGAAACACTCTTAATGTCCAACGCTTCCTGACCATGTTTCTGTCTTATATATTTAATGCACATATGTAATGCATATCCTACTGGATAAACCACTGCATCACCCCTCACAATATATCTATATAATCTACTGATGTAACAATAAACTTGGAAGATGTTTGTGGACAGAGACTTGACTCCATGCTCATCAGGTGTTCTCTTCCCATGGGCCCATTCATTCCTGAACTGTACAGGGACTGAGAATAATCTGACGGCACCGATAAATGAAGAGCTTAACAGGAGATTTATCTGTTTAAAACGACACCATTACTGCTTTAATTTTGGTAGTCACAAACATGTACAAAACTACAACAGTACAACCACTGGAATAATCATGAAATAATAATTATTGACAAGGATTCCTGATCGAAAAATAAATAAATAAATAAACATTTTAACAAAGTCAACGACTTACCACGCAGGAGTAAAACACTCGCTATGTGTAAAACATAGAACTTCAGTCTTCTAAAAATGAATGAATATTTTGTGGAATTCATTATTCTTTTAAAAATGTCCTTTATCTTCTCCGACGCCCTTTTCTGCATAAGTGAAAGCAAAAATGGCGAGGACAAGAACTGCACCAAAAAAAGAAGGAGGGAGGGGGAGAGGGGGAGAGGGGGCGTGTGGGGTTTGGCGTGCAGGTGGCTGTCCGTCGCTGGAAGAACAAGCGCTGGTAGGTTTTCTTTTGTTTAATGTCATTTTTTTGAAGAGTATCATGTAATCATGTAATCGCTTCTCAGTTGATTTTTAGATGTGCGTCTTAGAGATGCTGGTTATTCTGAATTAAATATTTTGTGGATACTGAATGATCAACACTGCATATTGCACGTGAGTGTTAACGATTGACTGGTGGTTAAAGTGAATCATTTTATTGTATAAAACGATTTGTAACATTTTCTTTTGTATAAAAGTAATTTTAATTATGTGATTGCTCTTAGTCAACTGGAGATGTTTTGAGGCTCTTATACTTGTTAACTTGGGCTGGACCAGTGGCAGACGCTGAACGAGCAGCGCAGCATACTGCACGTGAGGGTTGATGATCTATGGAAGTGTATGGCGACGATTATAGCCCCTTTATTGTGTATGTGTATGATCAGCCAAACGTTTCAAAGGTATTTATTTTAATGTTTATTGTGAGGCTAGGATAGCTAGCATTTTAACATAGATTGTAATAAATATAGTCGAAGATAGTTTCAACAAAGATAAACACTTTTTTTAATCGTTAAAATAAAATAAAACTATTAACATAAATGTGTCATTAATCTGGCTACACATAAATTGTAAGCTACAACGTAAAATGTTACAAAACATTTTAAAGCTGTAGAGAAAAACTTTAACTGTGAATCTTTTGCATACGGTGTACAGCATATTGACTCCTACATATGATTTAACTCAAAGAAAAAAAAAAAAAAAAAACCCGAACAATAAAACAGCAACAACATTTGTAGGCTTTTTTTAAAAAAAAAAAAAAAAAAAAAAAACCTTTTTAGCATATCTGAACCATATACAATTATTGATCACCAATAATAACTGGGTACAGGGGCACTGCTATGGTTTGTGGGCCCTCTGATAAGCATATTCCCTTAGACCCCCACGTTTGGGTTCCTGACGGAAGAAATCATGTTCCTCCCTACATCTTTGGGCTTTGGAATTGTCCTAACCTTCCACGGTCAAATAATTCTCACACACTTTTTCTTCACACGATATGGTATTTTATTTCGAACTGAACTGAGCTGGATGATAACATCATTGAATCCATTGATGAACTGCCTTTACCTGAAAATTGAGTGTTTACTGTTGCCCTTTTGCATTATTGATGCACTATTTCCTTTTTAAATACTGTACAGCCAGTTTGTCACAATTCTGTATTGTTAGAGGCGGTATATAAATAAAGGTGACTTGACTTGACTTGACATTCTGTTGATTTTACACTGATCATTTACAATATTTAAGCAGCTTCCTAGGGGGAAAAAAAAACACACAGAAACATCAATGTCCAGTTAATTATGACAGTATTTTAGAAACTTGCTACAAAAAAAAAAAAAAAAACTCTTGTTAGATCATACCTCCATGCCAGAAATATCAGATCCGACCCTGGACACCTGATCCTTTCTGAAAATATCCATTTAGTCTGGTAACAGAACAACTTCAGCAAAAGTCAGCAAAGTCGTCTAAAACCCCAAACCCATTAACAGAAAGTATTTTCTAAATCTGTGTGAACAGTCTTCTATCAGCAAAGAAGTTGACTGATTAAGCCAGAGAAAAGCACAAGGAGGAGACGAAGTGATGATGATTAAAAAAAGGAGCAGAGTTTATTGAATAATTTTAGTTGCATATGTTTCATTGCTCAGACCGCATCTGACGAATACAAATCCATCAAGTGTTATTATACCACAAGAATAGCAATGGTAAATTACTGCTTCACAACATCATCTTGTGACGTTAAAAAAACCTTGAAATGTAGACATTGTCTGATCTTTTACTCATAAAGACACAGCGCTTGAAACCACACAATCATAATACTAAACAAAAATGGAAAAAATAATCTAAAAAATAATAACATTATAAATAAATTATATTATCAATGAAATAATAAAAAAAAAATGCAAATTAAATATTTTTAAATGGAATAATAAAATGATTAACTGATCATACATGAAGAATAAATGAAAATAAAAGAAAGTAAAACAACACAGATGCATGGTTGCTCTCTTAAAGCAACACGCACAGGTTGCTACAAAGAATCTTTAGATTCTTCAAAAAAAAAAAAATAGTTTCTGTGTTTGTGTTAATCTTCTAATAGTAATTCATTAAAACTAATCAGAAAACAAAACCTGAAACCAGTATGCAATCAACAGCACTATGTAATTAGTAGAATTATAGTAGCAGATATGTACAGTATAGATCATACATGCATACATAATATACAGGCCACATACACACCAATTGTTTGGCTCAATACAATGTCTTACATATTGAAACTGTTTTCTGCAAAACACTTTTTCTTTCTCACCTGTCACCTGAGCTCAATGACAAATCTGCAGGATGTTGTGCAAATCTGGCTGGTGGTATATTTATATGTGGTCTCTGTCACCGCTGGACAATTTTTTTTTTTCGATCCAAAACCTTGCGTGTTTTTTGGATGTCCTCTAAAACATTGAGAAGATCTTTGTGTGTTTTCCTTATCTCTGCAGTGACCTTGAGTACACTGGACGAGACCTTTTCTGGATCATATGTTTTCCACTGCTTTCTCATCTGTTCAGTCAGCAATAACTAAGGGTCCGCTCAACACACCTGATAATGCTGCTGTTGCTCGTTCAATTTTGGCAGACTGAACAGCAATCTCCCATGATCATCTCACATTATCTGCAGGTTGCAGTTGCCAGATCTCAAGAGTTTAAATCTCTGAAATTGTTACATGAAAAGTAAAAAAAATAAAAATAAAAATAAATGAATAAAAATGTGACAATAATTGTATTAATTAATAATAACAATGATATTTTTGAGCAAAATAATCTTTAATCATTTAACCATTATTGTTTTAGAAAAAAAAAAAAAAAAAAAAGATTAACCTGAGGACTACAAACGTTTCTAACCAGTAAAAAATACGCCGTAAATTTTACGGTAAAAAAAACGGCAGCTGTGGTTGACAGAACTTTACCGTCAAAAATATGGTAGCAACGTTATTGGTTTTACAGGATTGCACCCACTGTACTGTATTTTTTATATATATATGTCTATAAAAACAGTTTCAATTGTAATATTTACAGTTCATTACCATCTTTTTTACAGCTCAGAACTGTCTAATTTATAGGTTTATGTTGTAATAAATATGGTTAAAACCTATAATTATTTCACAAAGCAGACAGAAAACTATTTAAACTAAGGAAAAAACATTAAATATGTAAATGCTGTTGAATTATTTTTAATATAAATAAACTGAACATAAGTGAATTCATTCAGCAATTCCGTGAAAGCACCATTTTATCACATTAGCTAGGAGCAAGAAGAGATAGAAGTTACATTGCTGAACATTCAGATTTTACCTTTAAAAAACTATTAAGAATGCTTGTATTCTAATTGATGAATACAAACCTAAATCAAATCATCAAAACCCATCAAAATCTAATAAAAACTTACACATCAGTGTGGTCCCAAGTATTTTTAATAAAGACTGGCAGGCATTTCAAATAACATTAGTGGGTTTTTTTTTTTTTTTTTTCCTGTTCTTGTGTTTTATCATAAGTATACAATGGCTTAAGATCAGTCTTAAAATCAGACAAGAATCAGTCAGTCAAGACTATGCATTTAAAATTTAGATTCAGAATTTAAAATATTTCCGCTATCTAACTTCCACTTTAAACTGAGCTTGGGAAGATAGGTAAAGTTTAAGTCGAACATTTACAATAATAACTACTAAAGCAGAACAAGGAACAACACAAGTTGCAGGGCACCTTTGCAGGCCATTTACAATGTCTTTCGCCACTCGTAATCAGAAAGGTCAGAGATTAAGGTGAAGATTCTTGGGTTCACTGGGAGTCGTTTTTTGTTCTTCTCTTCCACTACCTTTGTGCCCTTTTCAGGATTGATGATGAAAAAACACCTTGAAAAGAAAAAAGAAAAAAAAAAACACTGAAAACCTCTGTAAATGAAGCCACAAAAGTGAGTACACCCCTCACATTTCAGCAATCATTTTAGTATATCTTCTTAAGGGCAATCAATGTGCTGTTTGTATAGCAGTGTAGATTTCCTGTCCTCTGAACATACAGCCATTATTGTCATAGCTGGCAACAAAAGTGAGTACACCTTATGTTATATCAGATGTATGTTGTTTAACCATGCAAAGCCACATGTCCAATTTATCATGTTCATGTTTTTGCCTGCTTGATAGGACCATACAAATTTGTGTATCTTCAATTTGGTGATCTGAGTACAATCATCTCATACTGACCACTGGATGTTGAACACGGCACCTTATAGCAAAGAACTCTCTGATGATTTGAGAATTACAATTGTTGCTCTCCACAAAGATGGCCTAGGCTATAAGAAGATTACCTAGTTACAGTACAGTGGCAAGGGTCATACAGAGGTTTTGCAAGGTGGGTTACACTCGGAATGCCTCACAAGGGTTGATTCCTCATCCTTTGAGTCAGGTGCAGAAGCTGGCTTCAAAAACCAGACGCATGAGTGCTGCCAGCATTGCTTTAGAGGTTGCAGAAGCGAAGGTCAGCTTGTCAGTGCACAGATCATATGCTGCACACTGCAACAAGTCACCTGACTCAAAGGATGATGAGCTTCTTTGATCAACCCTTGTGAGGCTTGTTCTAAGTGTAACCCGCCTTGGAAAACCCTCTCTATGACCCTGACCACTATACTGTAAATCGGTGTCAGAGTGTTACCGATCGTATAGCCTAGGCCATCTTTGTGGAGAGCAACAATTGTAATTCTCAAATCCTCAGAGAGTTCTTTGCTATAAGGTGCCATGTTGAACATCCAGTGGTCAGTATGAGAGAATCGTACTAAACAGGACATGTGGCTTTGCATGGTTAAACAACATACATCTGGTATAACATAAGGTGTACTCACTTTTGTTGCCGGCTATTTTGATATTAATGGATGTATGTTAAGTTATTTTCAGTGGACAGAACACATATACTGCAATACAAACACCACACTGACTACTCTAAAATATACCCATATTTTATTTCTATAGTATTGTCCCTTAAGAAGATATACTAAAATAATTGCTGAAATGTGAGGGGTGTACTCACTTTTGTGAGATACTTTTGAACTGGATTATTTTTGTAAACTGAGTTATTAGTCTGTGTTGTGGAATATATGTAAAAATATCTATTATGTGGTGCAGTTTGATCTGGGCAGGACTAATTTAAAAACATACACTGCAAGGAGTATGTAAAACACAGTGGCGGTCGGTGCCTCCTCTTCCGGGCCTACTGGAATGTGAAGCGTGTCCAAAACATTTTGTCATTTGTGTGGCTCGTCATGTCAAAATATGTGTTCCACACCTCATACAAACCTATGTGCAACGCATCATGTCAAAATACATGTCTGCTGCAGATGCATCAAAGGGGTTTATGATAAAAGAGACGAGAAGAGGAGGCATCGACCACCACTGGTAAAATATATAAACTCAGCTTTATAGAAAAACATTTAATCATTAAAGTTTGAGGGTGCTATGGTATATGAATAAAACTTAAACTTACCACACACAGTGACGCAAGGCGTCACAGGCAAGTTTTCCAACTCTACATCCTTTGCAAGGCTTGTCTCTTCTACATAATGAAGAAGGAGCTTATTATGTAGGAGAGAAGTAGAAGAATCAATTCTTTCATATCCTCTGAGCAACTATTTGTCTGTCCTCTCAAAATTTGAAGTTTTGTGACAGCCTGTAAGACATGCTTGTTCCTGGTTGCACAAACATTCCTCATGAAGTTCAACAGCCTGTTTCCCTTTGTGTCAATACTGTTTAGGAAGGTCTCTTTAAGTGGTATTCCTGTGGGGTCTTTAAAGTGTACTTCCATTCCACTTTCCTGAAACAAAAATGGCCACTCCTCAGTAAGGGTTTTCATGTCTGTTCCTTTGTTAGTTTGTAGTATGTAGATTTCATGAGAACCTTCACTTCCTCTTCATTCCAGTCAGTTGTTTGTGACAGACTCCTCATCTTCTCTTTTTTCAATAGCTGACTCTCAGCAGTTTCACTGAGGGGGATAAATTTCACCTCCCAATTAATGCAGCCGTATGTATGTTGGACTGCAGCTCTTTTTTCAGGTGTGACTTCCTCAGTGTCACATTCCTCTGTCTCATGAATGCACTTTTTATTTTTGGTGTGCTGGTTCTACCCTGGCTTGAAATTGTTTGACCAAGGAGTAGTATCCAGGACCAATCACACTCGCTTCAATCACATCTTGCAAAGACTTTTGATATTTGGCAACCATTCTTTTGGCAACCTCCGTTAAATTCTTCCTACTTTGACAAGCACAAATGTTCATCACTGCCGCAACAACAATCCTGATCATTTACCTTTGCAACTCAGGGCTTGGCCTTTTCCACCTCTCAAGTGCCTGCATTAATTCCTCAGGAAACTTATTCCATGGGACTTCAAAGCTGTCCCAGTTCACACTAGAATTGGAGGTGCTGGGAGATGAATATAAAGAACTCTGGGATAAAAAAAAAAAGATCCTGGCAATGAACAGACTGGTTGCTTTGGGGTTTCAGAAATGTGTGCTGTAAAAAAGTCATAGGTACGTACTTAGTTGGACCAGGAATAGTTTGTTGCCCTATTTTCATTCAAAACCAGGTGTTCATTTAGTCAGTAACCAAACAGGCAGTAAATGGGAATGAGATCTGCTTGGTTACTGACATTCTTCCAAATATCTTCCTTTGTGTTTAGCAGAACAAAGAAATG
>JAHKKF010478916.1:0-22436 GCA_019740295.1 Labeo calbasu | reverse complement strand
AAATATTACAAATATATTGGTAACACTATACAATACGGCCCCTTTAGTAACTAACATTAACAATAATCAATTTTTTGTTTTTTTAAATTTGTTAATAAATGTTAGCTCAGGTCTGTTAAACAGATTTTTGATTTTATGTATTTTTATTCATCTGTTTTTTTTTTTGTTATAATTACTTGTTCTTAATGTTATTATTAATTAAAATATTATTTAAATAATTGTTCAAGCCACACACATATCATATTTATGTATAATAATACACAAATATAAAACAGATTTTATTTACGTATATAAAATACAACACATATATTTGACGCTAGAACACAAAATCAGTTGATTTGCCCAATATTTAGATTTTTTTTGTTTTTTGCACCATATATTCCAGATTTTCAAATATTTGTATCTATCCTAATCCTAACTATACTGTCCTATCCTAACATACCATACATCAATAGAAAACTTAATTATCCTGCTTTCAGATGATGTATAAATCTCAATTTCAAAAAACTGACCCTTACGACTGGCTTTGTGGCTCTGGGTCTCATATATGTATTAAATATAACCAAATATAATTATAATTTAAATATAATTAATTGTAACTCAAATATTAAAAATATATTAGTAACACTAATGCTAATGCTATTTAATGCATAACTAACATTATGTAAGAATGAGCAATGCATTTTTTCTTTTAATAATGTATATTTTTATGAACTAGTTTTTAAAGAATTAACCTTTTTAAAAATATTAATTAAATATATTATTCACACCACACACATATTATATTAATGTGCATAATACACACACACGATCCTTTAAATTGTTTCTGTTAGATCAATGTCCACCATATAAGAGGTCATTTTAAAATAAATTTAACTAGATATCCTAAGTACCACATCCCATAGCGCCACTAGCTAAGCCTCTGTTTATGACCAGCTTAATGCACAAAGCCTGATGGTCGCAGTCCAAAAATCTTTTGGCCTTGCGGTCTGCATTCACTGCGCTATTATCATATGATTCCTACCATTATTATTCACTTGATATAGTTTAATTTCATTTGAACATTTGATCATTTTACACAGTATGATGCAGCTAATCTCCATGCATTTACAACAAATTCATCAACAGCTATCTGTTCTGACACACTTGACTCATTTTTTGGACTAATGAAGTGGAAATAACCGATGCATGATTTGAATTACAGCTAGTTACAGAACATTTTTAAACTTAACGTTCAAAAACATCTTTAATGGTTGTGCTTTTGATTCCAACCTCTAAAAACAATAGTCTAAGGCGGGCCAGTTTGGAACATCATCTCTTGGCTGGGAAACACGGGGAGAGGCTGAAATGAATATTCTCTTAGTCAAACAAAAACATTTTGAAAATCTGCAAACGGATTGTATCCAGGCAACCCCCCCACTAGTAGAAGCAAACACTCACACACGGAGAGCCGAGATGTTGTTCAGGGTGACAGCGCACACCATTTGTGGGTTAGCGGGCCTTGCACCGGACTTCCTCAGATTTTTGTCTCTTATCTCTTTTGGCTCTGGCCCGAAAACTCGTTTCTGTTCTGCTGTCGTGCATGTGCAAAGTCCACGCCACATCAGTCAGACAGGCACTGGATTAGCCACAATGATGTTGTTCTATGGCTTTGCCTTCATGAATCTCCAGAGGATTAAGCGAAGCTGGCAGTTAGCTGGGTAATCAGAACACCTCCAGCTACAACACATCAATAGATACAACTGTCAGTACTAACAGCCTCGGCGAGGAAACAGGACGAGGGAGGGGCTCCGACGGGCTGCACGGAAAAAAAAAATTCAAAGCTTTGCGAAGGCCTCTCAGAAGAAAAAGACTACTTTTAAAGTCTTTTTTAAAATCTACAGCCTGCGTTTTAACTCAGAACGCCCTTCTAATTAAGATTTAATAACATACAGAAGTTAACGTACGTCTATAGACTAAAATCCTGGGTGTTGGTCCATAAAGCTTCACATGGTGAAGTAAAAATAGCACTGCGTTGAAGTGGTCTTCTGCTGGTGGTGATTTATTCTTCCATCTTGGCTTATGACTATCCCAACAAACATCCTTCAACGGGAATTATGTTATGATACAGCTTATGATGATACTATAAGAATGTAACTGAAGAAACCAGCAAACCACAGCTGAAAGATGCCTTAAAGGCATATCTCAGTTGAAAATGCATATTCGGTCATCTCTATTAGCCATAAAGGTTTGGAAGGACATTAGTAAATGATGAGTTTTTGAGTGAAACATCCCTTTATAAGCCAGTATGTGAAATACTGGTCATGTTTTATCATTTCCATGCTGTTTTAATGGTATTGGCAGACACTGCACTTACGCTAATTATCAGTGCATGTTACATTTATTCATTTGGCAAGCACAGTGTCTGTCATATGACCTTCTGATGCTCCCTGTGGAAAACCACATCCCACAAATAACTGTTCAAAACTAGCCAGATTCTTCTCATTATAAAAAACAGACCTTTTAATGACCCCTTAAAGGGACTGTTTATGCAAAAACTAAAATTCTGCATCATTTAGTCATCCTTATGTCATTCCGAAACCTTTATGGCTTTTGTTCTCATACTGTAAAGTAGTGTTTTTTTGTATACAGTGAAGGTCAGCGTTGTTTTGGACCCCATTAACTTTCGCTATATGGGCAAAAGCTCATTAAACGTTCTTTAAAATATCTTCTGTTGTAAGGCGGCAAACAAATAAAGCCATACAGGTTTGGAACAGCATGAACGTGAGTAAATTATGTCATTGTACACTGCTGTTCAAGTTTTTCTTATGCTCATCAAGGCTGCATTTATTTGATCAAAAATCCAGAAAAAACTGTAATATTGTGAAATATTATTTCAGTGTAAAATAACTGTTTTCTATGTGAATATATTTTAAAATGTATTTTTTTCCTGTGATGCAAAGCTGAATTTTCATCATCATTACTCCAGTCTTCAGTGTCACATGATCCTTCGGAAATCATCCTAATATGCTGATTTATTATCAATGTTGAAAACAGTTGTGCTGCTTAATATTTTGTTGGAACCTGTAATACCTTTTTTCAGGATTCTTTACTAAATAAAAAGTTTAAAAGGACACGTTTATTTAAAATATAAAGTATTTTGAAACAATATAAACTACCATTTAAAAGTTTGTGGTCAGTAAATTTTTATTCTTTCTTTTTTTGAAAGAAATTCATATTTTTATTCAGCAAGGATGTGTTAAATTGATAGCAAGAGATAAGTGATAGCAAAGACTTATATTGTTAGAAAATATATATTTTTTAAATTTTTAATGCATCAAAGAATCCTGAAAAAAGAATCAGAGGGTTGCAAAAAAAATGAAGCAGCACAACTGTTTCCACCATTGATAACCAAAGTAATAAATCAGCATATTAGAATGATTTCTGAAGGATCATGTGACAGGACTGGAGTAATGGCTGATGAAAATTCGGTTTTGCATCACAGAAATAAATTATATTTTAAAACACATTAAAACAGAAAATCATTATTTTAAATTGTAATAATATTTCACAATATTACAGTCTTTTCTGTATTTCTGATCAAGTAAATCCAGCCTTAATGAGTGTAAGTGACTTTAACATCGTAAAACATTAAAAAAAAAACTTTTGAACAGCAGTGTAATTTGGATTAAAAAATAATACAAGATCCCATGTCAGTTAACACCATGGAGTGTTTCAGCACGCCAAACACCACAAGCCCAAAATGCACTGCGTTCAAAATACATAACAAGGTGCAATGCCAGATCAAACATCCCGCAAAGCTAATGAAAGCTGTTTGGAGTCCAGCGCTTTACAGTACCCAGCTTTGTTACGTCTCTGCCTGAGCTAGCCGGAGGGCACTCACCTTCATATCCTCAGAAGCGCTTGGATCTCGCAGCTGCATTGGATCCTCCGTGAGGGAGCTTGTGTTTGTGTGTGGGAGGGTGTGTGCGAGAGTGTCACTATTCCAGAAGGGATCCTAGCTGTCCCACCACACCACCTGATTCTCAAACATCCACACACGTCTGTGCCCCCTATTGGGCACGTCAGTGAGCGATTCTTGCGTTTTCAGATCCAGGTTATGATTAATTAATGTCTTTCTTCCTAGTATTGCCTCTTCTTTTCCACAATCAGTCGTCACTTTTGCCGTTATGGTTTGGTTCCTCGTTCTCCGTTGTTTAATCTTATCCACCTTCCTTCCATTCCTCCCTCCATCCTTCCTGACACTTCACAGCATGCCAAGACTACGTTCCTGGTTGAATGCTCTCTCTTCATTTTCCTCTGCCTGTCACTTGCTTTTCTTTCCTTTCCTTCCCGGTTTACTCCAATAATAAAATCTGTCGTCCTTTCCTCTGCTCTCTTTCAATGATCTCCTTCCTCTTTCTGTTCTACATGCTCACACGCCGACTGCTTATTTTGCCCAGATGCACTAAGAATGTCATGCACTCCCTCTGTTTTTTTTTTTCTTTCTCACTCCCCAAATCACCCTCCACTCCCTCATTCTATCAAAAGCACAAGCTGGAGAATTCAGCCCTCCTCCGGCTCCCCCGTCATGACGGTCCTTTCGCTCTTGCCACATATTTCTAAAACACATGTGGAACCAATACAGCACGACCTGAGCTCAATAAAACTTCTAAAAATATTCAAACTCATAATGCCTTGTCATTAATATCTTCCAGCTATTAAGGTAGAAAATTACAGTTTTTTAAGGGGGTCACCAGAGGTAAAGTGCACGCAGCCAAAAGAGTTCAACTCCAAAAGTCCACGTGGAGTTACATTACTCAGCGAGGAAAATTGGCAAGCCACGCGCATAAATGTCGCCTTTGCGAGTGAAAGAAAGCGAGGCTTTTTTCCAATGTGGCTGCAGGTAAGATGCAACAAGTTGGCGCACGAGCCGCCCGATTTAACGCCTGCGAAATTCCTGATTCTGCAGAATAAGCGAGTGTCTGGGGGAGGTTTTCTGCACTTCCACGCCACAACCAGCTGCTTGGTATAAATTATTCAGTTGCCTCAGTGCCTGCAGGCGCATTGACTCAGTCAGGCAGGTAGAAGCCAAATCATATTAAAGACAAATTACAGCTGGACTGTAGTGGAATGGAAGATTGTGGATCTACAGCTGATCAAAAGCATCTGATATTGGTGAAATTTCTACAGCAAAATAATTATTTGGCCAAGCCCACACATTTTTGAAAAATACTTTGAACTAAATTACAGCTTCAAGTCTGTTTGATCAGGCCATTGCATTCCAACATGAATGCGATTCCAGACGGAACAACTCAAGCACAGCTGACATATTGCATGTTTATAAGAAGTGCTGGGGAAGCCACTTTGAAACTGCAGCTTGCCAAGCAAAGCAAATCGTAATTTAGAGAGTTTATAACAAACCACAAACAAGTAGTAGTAACTTTATTAAAGTTACATTAGGCACAATATTTTTTTTTATAAATAAATTAAATAAATTAAATAAAAAGATTTACCTATCCAAGAATTTATAATTCAGCAGAACTGTATATTTGCTGCCACAAAAATAAACAATAATTGGTTTGAATGAACAAACACTGGTACTGGAAATTGAATCAGTGAATCATTTTATGAATCTACTGATTTCTATTCGACTTAACAGATTCACTAGAATGAATCACATTTTCCAGTCCTACATATGAAAGAGAAAACTTCTTGGGGTGAACTGATTCAATAGACTTAATCATACATTTAATCCAGGGTTGCCAAGTCTGCGTAACAAAACCAGCCCCTTTGCAAGCAGCTTGATTGACAGGTGAACTGACCAATCAAAACGCCGAATCAGCCATTATGTCTGACAAACAAATCAGACAGGAAAGAAGATTAACTTAAGAGGATTTACACAGTTGAGCTAACTTTGATAGGGAATAATCTATCAAAAGGAAGAGATGAGAGAGCAATCTTTCCGTAGCTGTACTGCCCCTTCTCTTTGTCTGCTGTTGGCATGGAGGGATGGAAATTTTTCAGTTTTGAAGTGACAACAGCAGTTTACAGACTTCAGTCAGTCACAAAGAAGCAAAACTTGTGCTGGTCAGTCATCAGATAACAGGGTCAAACAAGCACTTAAAGAAGTAGGGATGAAACCATAACATTGTTGTGAATAGGGTAGAGGGTAAAGAACATAAATATAGCAAAATATATAAGAAATGCAGAAATGTCTATTTACCATAATTACCCAAAATCATGCGTGACCGTACAGTTAATATGTCTGTTATATATTGCCATAGGGTTAAATATTTTGTTGACGCTGATGGTTATAAAATGTATCCAAGATACTAATAGTCAAAGAAATGTTTATTATTGCAAAATAACTCATGAAATAACTAGATTTACCATGGACTGACATCTAAACCGTACGGTAGTTTGATAAAAAAAACATAAATGTAGGCTATTAGATGTCTACTAATAAGAATTTTAAGTGAAATATTTTTTTCATTAGTTCCTTTTAGGGGTGACAGTTAAAGGGTTAAATAAGATACGTTCTGAAATCCATTCATGTTATTTACGTGTTTTAAGTAAACAAGAAAAGACGGTCGGTTCATGTGTTGATTGATCTAATAAGGCAATACACTGATATACACATTAAAAAGCCACAAAATGGTAATTATTGTTTGAATTCTTGAGAAATTACATCATTTTACAGCTTGTTTCATACTAGAAGTAATCTGCTCTGTCTTGTCTGTTGGAGTGTTTTTAGAGGTTTTAGTTTTAAAATGTTATATTTTAAAGAAATTCAAACAATAAATACCATTTTGTGGCTTTTTAATGTGTCGTGACAGATCACTGTATGGATCAATTAACATGTGAATCAATCGTCTTTTCTTATTTACTTAAAACACGAAAAAAACATGAATGGATATCAGAACATATTTTACTTCAACCGCGGAAAGTCGTCAATACACACAATTTTTCAAGTTTAAGTCTACCAAAGTTAATCTACTCTCCTGTCTGATTTGTTTGTCCGACAGAATGGCAGATTCAGCGTTATGATTGGTCAGATCACCTGTCAATCAAGCTGTTTGCGAAGGGTCAATTGCGTTCCTGGGGGAAGTGGCTATCAAAATTGCACCAAAATCGCATTCTGGAGCACAGGGGATTTCGCTTCAACCCGTGGACTAAAAAAAAAACTGCGCGGCAACAGTATAAAAATGGAAAACCGTGGACTTGGCAACACTGTTTCAAATGCAACAGAGAGAGGACCATTACAAACAATTCACTAGAATAAAGTGGAGTTTGATTATTATTATTATTATTATTATAGTAATAATAAAAAGTTCTAATTTAAGTTCTGCTAAATTAATAAATAGTAAAAAAAAAACAACAACAATTTTTCTTATTTATTTCTTTGATGCATTTGGCAGGCATTATATAAAAAATAAAAAATATATTACTAAACGAATAAATATAAATGTAAAATGAAGCTAGAGTTCAGTTCTGTTTATGCTCATCTTTAATTTTAAATCAAATCATATTCAGATGTCAAAACATATATTTAATTAAAGCACACAACTGATGACAGCTGTTAGTTTAATACCTCAGTAGAATCCTATATATATTGCAGTCTGTGTAAGGGAATTCTTGTAAATGTCAGTATTCCATTAGGCAATGGCGTAAACACTGCAGTGTGCTTTCAGCAGTGTCCTAGAGAGAGGTCAGCCTGTCCTTCCGGCCTCTCCAACAACGCCCCCTACTGGGCGTCAGGAGAATTTCCCCTTCCCCATCGGAGATCCGGTCACTCTCACATTGAGCCTTGTGATTAATAGCCTGCTGCAATGCTAAAACTGCCTCAATCTAAAGATTACAGTCCACTGTCTGAATAAATAATAAATGGCGTAAGTACAAGAGACAGTAGTTAAGCCCTTAAATGCTGACTCTTTCACAAGCTCATGCATATTTCAAAATATTTAAACATCCCTTGGCTTTTACTAAAAAGATAATAATGTGGCATGAAATGTGTGATGTGAATTTATTGAGCTGGCATGTGGAGAGTGTTTTTTTCCTTCTCTGTGTTACGAGACTGTGCCAAGGGGCAGGCCATCTTTCACACTGGCAACAAGTGCAGGCAAATACAGGGAGATTTTGTGAAGAGAAAATGCATATGATGGACACCTCAGGCATGGCTGGATCCCACGACTAACCTTTCCCATTTAAATTGCTGACCAGCATCCTCATTTACATAACAGAATGCAATCTGGGAAATGTGCAGAACAGACTCGGAGTAAAAGTGCTGAGAGGGTGAAATGAGCTGCATGCTAATCAAAATGATTAGCTATAAGTCACGATGACATGAGAGAACTCATACAGCATTACACTGTCCAGCTGACAGCAGTCAGGAAAATTCAAATACACAAACAGGCTAGGTATAACGTTATGACATTAATACACCAAATCTGAAGGGTGGAGATGGACACTTTCAGGAAATATTGAATTAAAGGAATAGTGCACATAAAAGTAAAAAAAAGCTGTGCTATCATTTACCCTCATTTTGGTCCAAACTTTGGTCCTGTATGACTTTATTTTCTTGGGAATGTAAGAGATTTTGGAGAATGTTGGTAATCAAACCATTTCAGTGACCGTTGACGGTTCACCGCATGACAAAAAACGCTGATATATTTCTTAAAATATCTAATTTTATGTTCCACAGAAAAAAGTAAGTCATATAAGTTTGGAACGTGACAAAAATCAGGGTCATCCTGGTGACTAAAAATCACTACATTTTCACTTAATTATGCCTTTAATGTATGGCTTTAGAAAACCTTATGATATTACGCTGCCTCACTGTTCCCCATTTGTGTTCCACAGATGAAAAAAAAAAATATATATAGGTCTGGAATTACATTAATGAGTTTTAATTTTTGCATGCTTTTAATATTGCTCCTGCAAAGCAATACTATTTTTATTTTATTTATTTTCAAATATTTAAAAGCCATTTCCTTTGATATGCACTGTTTAAAAGGGGTTAGAAAGTTTTTCTAATGTTTTTAAACTAAGTCTCTTCTGCTTACCAAAGCTATGATTATTTGACCAAAAATACAGTAATATTGTGAAATTTATTTATTTAAAAAATTACTTTATTTAAATGTTATTTTCTATTGTTATATATTTAAAAATGTAATTTATTCCTGCGATGACAAAGCTGAATTTTCAGTAGTCTTTATTTTATTTTATTTCATTTCATTTCATTTCATCCACTGCCTTTAGCATTTCAGGGATAGCTCACCCAAAAATGAAAATTCGCATCATACTCATGTCGTTCCATGATATTTTTTATGAAATTCAACCATAATATTACGGTTCCTTCATCAGCAGCACTACACGAATACGACATGAATGGGTGTTGAACACTGACGTGGAAGTCGTTTCTTTTCTTTTTCATGCAAAAAAAGTATTCTTGTAGCTTCATAAAATTATGGTTGAACCACTGATGTCACCTGGACTATTTTAACAATATCCTTACTACCTTTCTGGGCCTTGAACATTTTATTTGCATTGCTGTCTATGCAGGGTCAGAAAGCTCTCAGATTTAATCAAAAATATCTTAAGTTGTGTTCCGAAGATGAAGGTCTTACGGATTTGGAACGACATGAGGGTAAATAATTAATGACAGAATTTTCATTTTTTTCCATTTACTACTTGTTAAAAAGCAATTTATTTATTTATTTATTTTGTCGGTTGTTTTTTTAACTGACAAATACAAATGAAATACTGTAGCCAACAGTCTTTGTAGACACTGTATCTAATCTAATAGCAAGCGGCATGAGGTGTCCTGACAACACTTTCCATTAAAAATGAACAATATAGCATAACTGTTATTTTTAAGAGTGATGCAATAATGCAGCACTGTCGGCATAGATTTTCAGAGGCCTAATCTCACCGCGTTGAAGTTGTGGAAGAGCCCAACGCTGTGTGGAGGAGCAGTCTCCATTGGAAACTGCAGGAAGGGCTTCATATCCAGATGAGGCTGGATGACAGTGGGGGTCCGCAGAAATGTAGGGACAGCCCCCGTTCGGTTGATACTTCCTGCGGAGACAAGAAGAAAGAAGTTAAAGACGCCAAACGCACTAATTCTTTCTTTTAAACTTTCCAAATGAGCTTAAAATCCTGTCACCGGGTTAAATTTGCAACATCAAGCCTGAATAAAGCGCCTTTGCTCAAATTCTGACTTTTGTGCCACACAGAGGTGAAACACGGAGGCTGAGAGGTGGCTGTGCTGACACATTTTTTGTCAGCACAAAACTCATCAGAGACATGTCAACCTTTGGTTACGAAACAGCCCCCTCTATCTCTCTCCCTCTCTTTCTGTCTCCCAATCCACATCACCGAGTCTCTGTTCCCTGTCAGCCTGTCTTCTCTTATCCTTTACAGCCCGCGCAACCTCTTGCATGAGACCGTGCGAGGACCCTCTCGTCAGAATTAAGCTTTAGCGAGCAGTTACTTTAAGCTGCTTAATTTCTGCTGCTGGATTTCCTCGCCTCAAATTCCCTGCAGTCTTAAATCTGTTCCCTTCTATCTCTCTCCCTCTTCCTCTCACTGCCTGTCTCCTTCTTAATCTTGGATGATTTTTCGCCTTTCTCCGCTTCTATTTCAAGATTGCTCGTCAAGACTACTCTCTCTAGCGCTGTTGAGATGGTTTCCTCACGTAGGAGACGTCATTAGGCTGTGCTGCAGTCGGGGCTGCTGTGGGCACACATGTCAGGATGCGCAAGGAGAAGGAGAAACAGAGCGCGCTTGAGAGATATGCTGTCTCAGCCTGGCCACAGCTGTTCCTCCTGCTCTCCTCCTGGAGCCTCAGGCCTGGACGAGCCCTGGCATCATTAACTCAAATTAGGCATGCAAGACTCCTCACTGACTGCACGGTGCATGGGGAGATAAAGAGCGAGGGAGAGAAGGAGAACAGCAAGAATAAGGAGGCAGACTGGTTGCAAGATTGCTGGGGAGAGAGTGAGAGCGAGAGAGAGGGGGAGAAAGTGCCAGTGGTCGCTTGTGGGCACTGCTGGTCCCTGATGCAGTGCTCAACAAAAGTCACATGACTCACACTCTAAATACTCCCTTTTGCTGCAAACGGTTCTCTTCAAAAGTGCCGCAGTGTGCCTTAAAGAGATAGTTCACCTAAAAATTACAAAATTGTCATTTACTCGTGCTCTCATGTTGTTATTTGTTCAAATTAAGAGACGCAACAAAAAGACATTTTCTTTAGGTATGCAGTTATCAGGGCTTTCAAGCTCCAAAAAAGGCACCATAAACACACCATAAAAGCACAATAAGATATAAAGAAGTGAGTCTTGTGACTCATTCACTGTATTTCAAGTCTAATGATGCCATATAAACTTAACTTTAAGCCATTACGTCTTGCAATGTCACAGCAAGCATCACACATTAGTTTTTTTTTTAATTATTAGAATGATTTCTGAAGGATCGTGTGACACTGCTGAAAAATCAGCTTTGCCATCATGGGAATAAATGACATTTTAACATTTCACAAAATAGTTATTTTAAATTGTAATAATATTTGGTTTTACTCTATCTTTTTGATCGAATAAATGCAGCCCAGATGAGCATAAGAGACTTCTTTCAAAAACATTACAATAGTTTACTAAACTCAAACGTTTACTAAACTCAAACTTTTGAATGGTGGCATTTGTTTATTAGTAACTACAAACCAACATTTAGCCCTAAACTAGCTGGCCCATAAAAATAAGGAAAATGTTTAAATAAATAAATCAATAAATAATACAATCAAATTGTATAAATAAAAAACAAAATGTAAAAATATGAACATTTCTAATTAAACATTAAAACATTCTATTTTGATGTTTATTTAGCATATATTGCTATTAAAAATAATAATTATAAAAATATATAAGAGTTTTAAAGAATTAGTTCACTTGACATGATACGTTCATGCCTTTCTTTTTTCAGTCGTAAAGAAATTACGTTTTTTGAGGAAAACATTTCAGGAATTATCTCCATATAGTGGACTTCAATGGTGCCTGCGAGTTTGAACGTCCAAAATGCAGTTTAAATGCGGCTTCAAAGAGCTCTAAATTATCCCAGCCAAGGAAAAATATTCTTATCTAGCGAAACGATCGGTCATTTTCTAAAAAAAAGAAATAAATAAATAAATAAATTATATACTTTTTAACTTCAAATACTTGTCTTGCCTACCTCTGCGATGTGCGTGCGTACTCTGTGTAATCTGGGTCAATACAGTTAGGGTAGGTCAAAAAACCTTTTTTTGTAAAGGCCGTTTGATCTTCTTTGCAAATTCACTTTGTAAACACTTGGTTTGGTACTTGTGCAGTGATGTAGGATGATTTTAAAGTTGGAGGAGAAAATGAGATGGGAGTTTTTCGACATACCCTAACTGTATTGACCCGGATTACACAGAGTACGCATGCGCATCGCAGAGCTAGATAAGACAAGCATTTGGCGTTAAAAAGTATATATATATTTTTTTTTTTCAGAAAATGATCGTTTCACTAGATAAGACTCTTATTCCTTGGCTGGGATCATTTAGAGCTCTTTGAAGCTGCATTTAAACTGCATTTTGGATGTTCAAACTCGCAGGTACCATTGAAGACCACTACATGGGATAAGATATAATTCCTGAGATAATTCCTGAAATATTTTCCTCAAAAACAACATAGGCCTAATTAGGACTAAAGAAAGAAAGGCATGAACATCTTGGAAGGCAACAGGGTGAGTACATTATCTGTAAATGAACTACTCCTTTAAACTGTTTTAACACATTTTGAAACAGGGCTGAAGGGGAAAAAATTCTTCTAAAGACTGAATAGGAAATAAAACTGCTCATATATAGTACATGATGATGTAGGTTTCTTACGGCCTGTATATAAGCTACCTTCACGTCCAACTTCATACTGCCATGTCATGTTTGGTTACTATGAATGCAATTCAAGCTTCAGGTAAGAACATTAATGAATAACAACTTTTACATTTTAAAGGGACAATTCACCCAAAAATGAAAATTACCCCATGATTAAGTCACCTTCAAGCCATCGTAGCTGTATATGACTTTTTTTCTTTCAGATGAATACAATCAGAGTTATATTAAAAATGTCTTGACTATTCCAAGCTTTATAATGGCAGCGAATGGCTGCTGAGATTTTGAACTCCAATAAAGTGCATCCATCCATCATAAAAAGTGCTCCGAGGGGTTAAAAAAGGCCTTCTGAAGTAAATTGATGCATTTGTGTGAGAAAAATATCCATATTTTAACCTCTAGCTTTTGCTAACTGTTGTACGTGCATTCATGAGAGAGTGGCGTTCCAGCGGATGACATATGACATGGAAGTGACGAATGCGAAAGTGCAGAGAAGAGAGCAAAAAACAAAACACCCATTATGAATTAGAAGTACAAAATGAGAATTTGTAAAGACAAATTTTGGAGGACTGCAATATAAGCCAAGAGGAGACTGGTTTTCTTTTGCTGTAAACAAAAGTTGGTTCTTGGGAGACTAGCATATTCTCACCGGAGCTTGCGCTACGCCTGTGTCCTAAGTCATCTGCTGAAACGCCACTCTCTTGTGAACACACGTACTACAACTGGCGAAAGCTAGAGATTACAGCTTACAAAGTTTTAAATATGGCTATTTTTCTTACACAAATGGATCGATTCACTTCAGAAGGCCTTTATTTACCCCCTGGACCCTTGTGGAGTACTTTTTATGATGGATGGATGCACTTTATTGGACTTCAAAATCTCAACAGCCATTTACTGTCATTTATAAAGTTAGGACAAGCAGGATATTTTTTAATATAACTCCGACTGCATTAGTGTGAAATAAGAAAGTCACATACACCTAGGGTGGCTTGAGGTTGAGTAAATCATGAGGTAATTTTCATTTCTGGGTGAACTATCCTTTTAATGTTTTTAAATGTTTGAAAACCCATGTAAATGAATTGCAAGTAAAGTTATTCAAACAAAATTACAAAAAAATACAAAAAAACAGTATATAAATAGTGACATAACTTTCATTTTTAAGTGAACTATCCTTTTAACTGGCTAAGAGGAAAGAGTTTGTCTGAATAGCACTATGGCCCTCAGCCACATAAACAAGACAGAAGACAAAGCTCTAATGTCCACCGGCACTCTGTGTGCTTGTCACTGCAATACAGTGCTGACATAATTCTGGACATGTGTGACTGATCCAACCAGAGAGGACGAGAGGACCCAAGCCCGTTTAGTCTGTCCGCATGCCAGCAGAGAAACGGCACAGATTTGTTGACAACGAGGGAAAGATGTAGAGAGAGAAACACATGGGGGAGCACAACACGAGAGCACTCGAAGCGTGTGGGGGACAGTTGTCCTTGCAGCAGAGTCAAAGTGTGTGTGACAAAACACCACGGCCAGCATGCATAAATCAGGTCCAGTCTGCTTCCTGCCCCTAGTGTATAATTACCTCATTAAATTAAAGAACACTTTCAGGGCCCGGCTCACGCCGTAAATCACGGTGACAGGGTAAGTGCATGCGAGTGCGCGCGCGTCATGCGTTTATAAAAGCGGGAATAAGATCTCATACTTACTGCTCGGATAACGTATGGAAAATAAAACAATAAAGACCCGCACAATGACAACTGAGATCAGTGGCTTCAAACAAGCACGTTGATTGGACACTGCAGCCCTAGCAGATCCTCCGCTGACAAACAAAGTGCCTTGATGATAATACCAGCGGTCTTAACAGCCTCATCAAGCCCATGTGGTGAAGAGAGAGATGTTGTTCTGCCACCGTATCTAAGTTTGATTCTCCTAACAAGCTGCGGGAACCCGATCAGGCTGGAGAAGGGGGCGGAGGACCGAGCTTTAAAGCCAGGGACACGCTAGGAATCCTGCAACACACGCCGGGGCCTGTAATCACCACGTTCAAAGATCCTGCGGCGAGGGGGCAGCCGGGAACCGAGAGACAGGCGCGCATGGGGATAAAGGAGCTGGTGTGAAAGGAATCTTTGGGAAGAGGATTTGGGAGAGAGTGATCCAGGGCTGCGTGTGGGTATGGGAGAAGTGCGGGAGAAAGAGTGGGGGAGGAGGGGTTTATAAATAGAGAGAAGGGCACGGGAAGATCAAAGGCGAGAGGAAGCGATTCAACAAACTCAAATAATTCGGAGCCTGTTTGGGCCTGATAAATGGAATCTCAGGCGTGCTTGCCGCTCTCTAATACTGAAGCTTGGCAATCCTATTTCTTAGGCCGCGCGTTTGCCTTTTTCAGAGGGCTGGCGTAATTGTGAGGAGCACGGGGGGAGATAAGGATGAAATGGTTTGGAGATAAGGAATAATTATGATGAGGTCAAGGCTGACACAGCTACGGAAGGGAAAGGAGGGAAGATTTTTGTGATGGCAGCAAAAATAAAGGATGTTACCGTTAAAACGTGCATAAAAGGCACTGAGCTGTATCTCATTAGGCGGCCGGTCACCTTCAAACCGGGAGGTCAGTAGTTTAATTGGTTGCAATGGAAGAGAAATTGGTGACTTGGTTTCTTCAGGTGCGGAGAGGCACCCAAGGGAACAGCCAAGTGTTTCTAGCCTCAGGCTGCTCCCTTGGGGAACATTAGTGCAAATATGAATGCATACAGTATTTATAGGGTACAAATTGGTGTCATTATTTTGCTTAGATTTTTGCTCAATTCAGTTCAGTTCACTGTAGTAAATGCACCCTTCTGACAAAACGTTGGGAATACAAGTAAAAAAAAAAAAAAAATATATATATATATATATAACATGAATGTTGTTGTTAAAAGACCCATATTTTTTAAAATTATTATTATTATTATTATTATATTGGCTATACTGGTCAACAGGGTTGCAAATGTAAGAAAATAATAATAATAATAATTTTTGAAAATGTAATTAAATAATTATAATAATTAGTTAAATAATTATTAGTATTTTTGGAAAAAATTATTAATTTAATACATTAATTAAATTAAATTAAATTTCATTAAATTAATTACATTACTAAATCTATAAAGGGTTGTTAGTGTTTTTTATACATTGTAAATTTTTAAGAAATTTCCTAATGATTAATATGATTATGAAAACTTACCAATGATTAATATGACTAAAATATCCTGTTTTGTAAAATTATTATTATTATTATTATTATTATTATATTTGCTATACTGGTCAACAGGGTTGCAAATGTAAGCAAATAATAATAATTACCAATGATTAATATGACTAAAATATCCTGTTTTGTAAAATTATTATTATTATTATTATTATTATTATATTGGCTATACTGGTCAACAGGGTTGCAAATGTAAGCAAATAATAATAATAATAATTTTAGGAAAATGTAAATAATAATAATTATTATTATAAATTTAATTAATTCAATTAATACATCTATAAATGGGTTATAAGTGTTATTACTTTATACATTTTAAATTAAACTGTTTTAAGAATTTAAAAAAAAATTACCAATGATTAATATGATCAAAATATCCTGTTTTGTAAAATTATTGTTATAATTAGTAGTAGTAGTAGTAGTAGTATATTGGCTACACTGATCAAGAGGGTTGTAAATGTAAGCAAATAATAATAATAACAATAACAATACTACTACTATTACTACTACTACTAATAATATATTTAATACATTTTTTATATTATTATTATTATTAATGAAATAAATTAATTAAATTACATTAATAAATATATAAAGGAATGTTTTGCATCCTGTATGTGGAAAGTGCCATATACATAATTCATACAGTAAAAACAAGTGGAATATGAATAAAGAATAAGGGGTGGAATGGTTGCAACAGCAAGAAATGAGAGAAAGGTTAAAAGAAAGAAAAGGATGGCTGGCTTTGGATGAACACAGATGTCCCCTGGCAAGCAGCAGTGGCCCTGAACAAATTGGAGAGAGAGTGAGAGAGAGAGAGAGAGAGCCAGGGTCCCTCAGAGCCCCTCACTGAGCACCTGTCGTGCAGATGATCCAGAGGAGAGTGAGATTGGAGTAAATGCAGATTAATGAGATGAGAGATGCAGATAGATGTTTAGTCCCCTCTGAATCCACCGCTCTCTGTCTGTCTCTCTCGTTTCAGCTCTGTGTACTTTATTCATGGCCATCCTGATGAGCTTTAGATTAGCGCCATTCTCTGCTGGGGAGTAACTAACTAAAAGTAGACCTCCGGTTTCTGCACCAACAATCACGTGATCGTAAAAAACAGTTTGGCGTAAAACCAGTGGCGTAAAAATTCTCCACTTGAGATTCAATGCAATTCAGGTGCAAAATGTAAATGTATTACTATGTATAAACATTGCAAAATGTCACATTACACAAAAAGCCCAGATCTTTCCTCTAAAAGCCACCTGCACCGCATATTCCTGAACACAAAGTGCTGTGTAATTACTGCTTGTATTACAGCAGACAGGTGCCATCTCCTTCAACCATCAAACGAAATCTATAAGCAGGAACAGTTGGTGTATATTAGAGGAAGCACTCAGCATGGGACAAAAACTGTTTGTACGGTTTCATTATTTTGCTTTTGAATGTGCGACTCCTCAGATGTTTTAATTATTAAAGCATGCGACGACAACGCGCCACACTGTGTTTGCAGTTCATGATTATGTGTCGCAACAGCTTTTCAGAAACAGTTTTGAGTCACATTTACATTTGTTTACATAAAGAATAAAGTAGGCTAGGTAAATGCACTGATTTTTGTTAATATTGCCAGTGACAGTTTTGTCGTGCACTGCCAACACCGTTGCATTTTTTTTGTGCCGGGGAGAGATCTAATTAGCTGAAATCTAAGACAGTCTGGTGATAAGGTCAAGGTATGTCTTCAACTGTCTACAGTTGTAAATTAGAAGGAAAACAATCAAATCAGCTTTCCAACTGAAATTCATCAGAACTCATCACATCTGCTGATGGGGAAAAAAAATAAAAATCACACGCTGTCGCCAGTAAATTAATTTCTATCTTTTCATTCATCTGTATGCTGACAGACTCGTCCGGTTGGAGACCTGAGCCTATGTCCGTCGTGTCCTCAGCTGTGACCAAGGCAGCAGAAATGGCTCATTCATTTAACCAATTTAGGTCCAATTACTGTGACGGCAGCACAGCACTACTCGCTATTCCAGTCCCGTCTCAGAACGCCAGGGAGAGGCAGCCTGCCCCTCATCTGACCGCCAACGCAATCCGCCATCAAAACCAACCTCAGGATAAAAACACACACACAGACATGATCTTATCACTGAAACATAGTGGCTTTTACTGCTTAAAAAAGTGGCTACAGCAATACGGTAAAGGACACAACATGCATCTGCTAAGTAATGTGATGCTTTCTTAGCATAACCAAGACTGTGACAAACAAAAAAAAACCCAACAACTTTTAAACATTTTATATGCCTCAATCCAGTGAGTGTTTGGTCACCAGCCGCCTCTATAAGCCACTGGCTGGATTTCGTCACTCAGGCTGAGCACATGAAAGTGGCTCAAGGTCTGTGGAGAGAGCTACTCATTAAGATTCTCATTTAATTAGAATGAATACTTTGCCTGGCTTCCTTCAGCCTAAACTCAAGTGCGTCAACAAATATGAGAGAAAAAACGTATGCGTAAAACCATACCAAAAACTGACTACTGCAGTTTCACAGTCCAATGTCTGTAATAAAAGACATGAATGTCTGAAATGGAATATTATCATACTGCTTACAGTATACTGTTTACTATTTGCTTAAAATAGTATGTGAAACAGTATGCTATATACGGTGCTAAATGTTTTATTTATGCATAAAACATACGCAAAGGATGGCTGCATTTAGAATTGAATGGTAGCATACTATTTATTGCACACTGTAAAGTATATACTGTATTTAGCTATAGTATGATTAAAACAGTATATTGAACATGACAAGACTGTACAAGATCATTGGATGTGTCTGGAATTGAATATTAGTATACTGCTTACTACATACACTACCAGTCAAAAGTTTTTGAACAGTAAGATTTTCTTCTGCTCACCAAGACTGCATTTATTTGCTATAAAAAAGTACACCAAAAACAGTACAATTTTAAAAAGATTTTTACTATTTAAAATAACTGTTTTTTATTTGAATATATTTTAAAATGTAATTTATTCCTGTGATTTCAAAGCTGATTTTTTTAGCATCATTACTCCAGTCATATGATCACATGAATAATTATTTAATATTACATTTTAAAATTTATATTTAAATAGAAAGCAGTTATTTTAAATAGTAATAATTATTCACAATATTACTGCTTTTGCTGTATTTTGGATCAAATAAATGCAGGCCTGGTGAGCAGAAGAGACTTCTTTAAAAAACATTACTGTTAACATAACTTACTGTTCAAAAACTTTTGACTGGTAGTGTATGTAGTAAGCAGTATACTAATATTCTATTCCAGACACAGCCAATGATCTTGTACAGTCTTGTCATGCTCAATATACTGTTTTTAATCATACTATAGCAAAATACAGTTTTAACATTAAAAATTGTACTGTTCAAAAACTTTTTACATAACCCTCTAAATATTTTAAACCATATTATATCACACTGTTGTCACACAACTTCACTATTTTGCATGTCAAAAAGTTATAATCTTGGAAATAATAAATGTGGTTACTTGGCAATTTTTAGATTTTTGAGGTATTAATGAATTGAGGATAAGATAAAAATTTGGGGGTCAGTATGGCTTTTTTTATGTTTGAAAGAAGGCTGCGTTTATTTAATCAAAAATACAAAAATAAAAAAAGTTCGTGAAATATTACAGTCTGCCATCAAAACCTCAGGATAAAAACGCACATAAAAAAAAAAATGTATCACTTAAATGGAAAAAACAGAAAAAAAAGATTATTATCAATGTTTAAAACAGTAGTGCTTCCTAATATTTTTATGAAAATATTTTTGAACATTTTTAATATTTTTATATATACATTTGTGACCCTGGCTATGAAAACCCAGCTAAAATCATTTTTATAACTTATTGTTTTCTATATAAAATCATCCTTCATATAATGAACATTCTGTAAAAATATAATCTTGATATCTTTAATACTGACTGTGTAAGGCCATGTTTGATTGAAATCATAGTGAAATTAATGCTTGAAATAAAACTTTGATGCTTGTTATCTCATAATTAGGTTTTAAGACTTTAGTCTGGATTTCACAGACAGGGTTACATTTTTTCAGGATTATTTGATGAAACAGAAATCTTTCGTACCTTAATATATGTCTTTACAGTCACCATTGATAAATGCAATCCATCCTTGCTAAATAAAATGAATTTCTTTTTTAAAAACTTACTCCCACACTTTGACCCCACAGTAGTGTGTATTTAAATAAAATCACATACTGTGTATAATGTACATGCTGCATACAACAGAAATTGTTGGGTCAAACATAGTTTATAAGTACAGAAGGCAATATGACTGTCTCAGCCCTTTAAATGACCCATGTTAAAAGCCGAACCAATTCAAGCAGCACATTTCTGCTGTCACTGGAACCGTCTGGCTGCGTCACATGCTATATTTGGCCACAAGGAGGTGCTACTGTGACCTTGCCTGCTGACCCTTCCGCAGATATCAAACAGGATATAAATCCCTTTTATCTTTTTTTCACAGCTCTTAATCAATTAGTCCCCCCTTCTCTATCTTTAGGCCCTGCAGTATCAACCCCACCCCAAGAGCTTCTGATGTTAAGTAGAAGTTTTGCGGGGAGATAAAAACTTCTCCCCAATTGCACGCGCTCAGCACTTTTAAGCACAACCTGACCATCATGCCTTGCTACACGAGCCATGTCTGCGGTCCGTGTGTGTGCGTGCTGCGAGTGAGGTGAACAAAGAGATGATTGACTGTGATAAGCCTCCAAGACGCTGCAGCGGGAGGCCGGTATGAGCCCCAGCATGTCTGACATTAATCCCACACATCATTCCTACACAAACATACATAAACACAAGTCCACGGTTGCGCGCTTCCACTGCGCGGTGCTCTGTCTTGGCTGAATACTAAGAGAGACAGAAAAAAGGTTACGAGAAAATAGTGTGAAGCAGCTAAACGATTTGTGTTTGTGTATGTGTGTGAGAAAGAGCGACAGTAAAAGAGAGGAAAACAGATAAAGAATGTGTGTCCTGTCAGACCTGTGATTTAAAATGTCACCACAAATTATACGCCTGTGGGAGATGCACCATCATAATGGCCCAAATGATATTTACGGGTGCTATAATTTCAGTATTTTATGATGATTTACTCCAACCTGAATTATACATTGGGTTGTAGCATGCGCACATATTTAGGAGGTCACCATATCGGTTCAAATCCGACCACGGTCTCTAAATTAGATTAAATCAAAGCGGGTGTTAAATGAGCTTGTGTTGAATAGGGATCCGTCTGATTTAAGCATTTCTGTAAATGGACACAGACAAACCAGACTCGCACAGCAAGCCGTGCAGCCTCCCTCACCTTTCAAACCAGAGTCCATATAGTCCACAAGAGAAAATAATAGTTAAATTTATAAAAATTGATTCGTAATACTGTGTTACCTGAATGATCCACAGCTGGGTTTTTTTCTTTTTAGTGTTAGTTGTTCATGAGTCCCTTGTTTGTCCTGAACAGTTAAACTTCCTGCTGCTCTTCAGAAAAATCCTTCAGGTTCCACAAAATCTTTGGTTTTTCAGCATTTTATGTGTATTTGAACTCTTTCCAACAATGACTGTATGATTTTGAGATCCATCTTTTCTTTTACACTGAGGACAACTGAGGGACTCAAATGCAACTATTACAGAAGTTTCAAACACTCACTGATGCTCCAGAAGGGAAAAAAAGATGCAATACATTAAAGAGCCAGGGGTGAAAACTTTTTGACTTTTTGAAGATCAGGGAAAATTTAACTTGTTTTGTCTCTAGGAAACAAATATCTTCTAAAGGGCAGTAGTAAAAGAAAAATATATAATATTTAGGAAAAATAAAAAAATGTACACATCATTCTGTTCAAAAGTTTACACCCCTGGCTCTTAATGCAAAGAATGGTACGGTACTTTTTTGGTACATTACTCTCTGTGTAATAACAAAAACAATCTTTTTCTTTTTTTCCAGAAATTATTGTGTGTTTTGATTTTTCTGATAATCAAATACAGGCATTAAATATTTATTTATTTTTAATGAAATGCAAATTACCTTTTTCTTTGTTGCCAAACAAACTGAGTTTTTCTGTTATTTCTGTTATTATTATAATTTCTGCATTTAATTGTTTAATTAAATTTGCCAGAAATAGGAATATTTAAACACCTACATTATACTGTACAAAAGTAATATAAGACTAATACATTTCTGTTACATGTTAAACCGTACTTTTATTTTGACAGGTTGCCGGTTAGTTTTTGTGTGTATACACTATATGATGCTAATTTTCT
>JAHKKF010478912.1:0-13029 GCA_019740295.1 Labeo calbasu | reverse complement strand
TCTTGCATTCAGAAAGAGGAAAACACTTTTTTCCTCTTTTGACTGTTCCCCTTTGCTGGACATCTTTGATTATTGTGTCACATTGTGTAATGTAAAACCTTAGGCCATACCATTAGTAGGGTTAGATATCACTGTTGACCCACTGGGTGGCCGCTTACACACGTTGCATTACCTGTTCCATTGAGAAACAGTTATTTTTACTGAGGTGAACTTTTATCAAGGTGTGACAGATTTAATGTGCTCCAGTTTCCCCCACAATGCAAAGACATGTGTTAGATAACCTGGAGACACTGAGTTACCCTTAGTTATGAGTGAAACTAATAAATATGTATCTGAGTGTAAGCCCTGTGATGAACTGGTGAGCAAGTTGATGTTTGTTTTCAATGCAAGTGACAGTATTTGGCCTGAAAGTGAAACTGTTAAAGGGGTCATCGGATGCCCATTTTCCACAAGTTGATATGATTTTTAGGGTCTTAATGAAAAGTCTATAATATACTTTGGTTAAAAATTCTCAATGGTTGTGTAAAACAACACCCTTTTTACCTTGCCAAAATCAGCTCTTCAAGAATCATCTCATTCTGGTCGAGGCTGCTTTAAATGCAAATGAGCTCTGCTCACCCCGCCCCTCTCTTCTCTCTGTGGGGTGACGAGCTGCTCGGAGAGATTGTTTACTTTAGCCCCATTTAGCGCGTTTAGCCGCTAAACTTGTTAACTAGCACGTTATTAGGAAAGGCGATCGCAAAGATTCACAAAAAAACCCTAATACTCACTACTGCTGTAAGTGAGGGGATATATGTAGATCGGGAGGTGCATTCCCTTCACAAACAAACATAATCTACTGCATCTTCAGTGGCTCAGATGTTGGGAGTAAATGACGACCACTATTTTCATTACATCCAGCAACACAACACCTCAATTGCTCAATCAGAGACTGCATGGATTGGATGGATCATTATAGGGTAGATTTGTACATACACTGCCAACACACATTAATGTTCAAACAACATGTAAAAGTGAACTTAGCATCTGATGACCCCTTTAAAGACAATATTTAAACGGATTTCTTACATAACAAGATGTGTCTGCATTTACAATAAAGTATAGGTCATATAATATAAAGTGTATATCTGATATAAAATAACGATATATAACTTTTTTTGTAACTATCACCACTTTGAAGAAAAAGTGTTTTACTCTATTCCGGGGAAAATGGACCACCTAAATTATAGGGAATAGCAAATATATGCTTTTATTTCAGCAAAATCCTTTGAGGAAAAAAAAAGGTCCATGACATTTCAGTGAAATCACATGATCAGCTTTTTCTAAAACACATTCACCATTTGAACAATCCAGTTTCAATGTCCTTTATTTGATTCATTTCTTTTCCATATCCCAACTAACGCAAATGCTAATTAGCATGAAAGTAATGTTGTTTTTGTTGTTCAACCCTCCTGTGTTGAGATGGAGAAATCCTTTAGTGTTGAATGATCGATTGGGATTTAAAGGGTTTCTGTTTTTTTCTGTTTTTTCATTAGCTCAATCAAATTTCACATAGCAGTAGTGTACAGACACTGGTTATCGCTGTGTGGTGAACTATGTTGTAATTGACTCCTAGAGCTTCTGTTCTTTTGTTGGTGGCGGTGGTTTGCTCAGACTTGAACAAACGAACACTGAGGGAACACCCGGCACAACAGGCACACCCTTAATATCTTTTCCTGTAAATCAGCGCTTTTCTCCTCTCTCAGGTATTATTTTGGGTACAATGAACTCTACATGTTTTGTCATTTTATATCTATTATGTAACAATTTCATGACCCAGTACCTTTTATATTATAAACTATGTGCAATCTTTTGATTTAATGTCAACATCAAAATGCTACCTTTTGCAATACAATACAATATAGTCACACTAAAGCAGCGCTCCACCAGACTATTGCCTATATTATTATTAACTGTTGTTGGCATAAGCAGAAATGGGTGGTCATAGATGAGCAATGTACATTTTTTTTTTTATCATCGTGCTCATAGTCATTGACCCGAACGAGTACAGTCGCCTTGCTTGCTGTTAGTATAATTAAATGAAATAACATGAATGTAAGTGTCAAAATGTAATGTTAACATTCCCTCATCCATGAATGTGATTTCTAATTTATTGCCAGAATATGCTTTAAATTTGCTGTCTGCTGAAATGTGTTTAAATTGATATTAGGGCAAACCAATCCACTACCACCAGCAAAAGAAGATTAGCTCTGTATTTACTGTTATTGTTATACAACATCTATGGAAACACAAGGCTGACACTAAAAAAAAATGAACATTTTATAACACATGGTTATTCAGTCTTCTGACCTTATTTAATATCTGATGGGTGGCGTTTGTTTGCAGCAAATGCACTGGAATGCAGTTGGACAGCTAACGTTACGTCAAGTTTGAGCGAACCTTCACTTTCTCTGCACAGCTCTCGCAGATGCAGGCCATGAGGTGTGTGGCCAGCAGGAACAATACTCTGTAGATAGTGGACATGTTGTAAGTGATGTTCAGCACTGACAAGATTGAAGATACACTGTACGATTGAAGGAGAGCCAGATCTGGCAAAATGAACCAGCTTTCGCCGATTTTCGGTCCAGTAAGTGACCAGTTTTGATTTATCAGGACACTTGTGATTCCATTGTGAAACAAATGTGATATTCAGCAAAATGTATTTGCTAAATCAAATACACTATTCTTTTGTCTGTGCTGTATTACCTAAAATATTGTATTTCTCAGATGAGGAATCAGTTTTCATTTGTTTTCATTTCAAAATTTAAGGATTAATTCGTGAAACTCTTCAATAACCAACACTTTGTTTGTAATTTTAACAGTAAAAGACTGTAAAAATACTATAATTGGTTAATGGAAGTTCTCTGTGTAATTGTTTTTTTTTTTTTTTTTTTTTTTCAAGTACATTTGTGTTTTATCTTACGCTTTTCACGGTTTATTTGGGAGTTTTGTTCTAAGTTTCCATGTAAGGTTAATCTAGATGATTTGATTAAACAATCACTGCTCAGCCCTGTGCCACTACAGCATGAGACATAGCACTTTTGTTGTTGTAAATTCATGGGTTTGTCAGATAAACACCATCTAGTGTTGAACATCAGAATTTGGAAGCATTTCAAAACCATGTTTGGAAACAGTATAACATAATAAAACATCGTGCTGAATAGCTACACAAAGTAAAACACACATAGCAAAATCTTCAGGCTTAAATGAACACTGCTCAGTGTTTATGAGTCCACACTCAGAGTGATATCAGATAATTAGGTAATTAAGTAATAAGTTAGGTGATGCATAAGTGAGCATGTTTTGATTTATTATGGCAAAAAAGTATTATTGTTACTATACTCTTTAATAAAATAAAAATAAATAAACAATAAAATAACTGTAAATAAGTGCAAGTATGAAGATGAACAAGCACTCAGTTTATGGGATATCTGGTATGAAATTCCTTCACACAGAGGGTCCCGTTCAGTAAGCCAATCCAGGGAGGATTGAAAGATGGTATGACTATTACTGTATGTGGACGAGTTTTGCATAATGCAGACAGGTGAGTAAAGGTCTGCTTTTCTTTAGTTCCATTTGAAATGTAACAGTAGTTATTTTCCTCTCTCTATTCTGTCTTCTTCAGATTCCATGTGAATCTCCAGCGTAATTCTGATGTCGTACTGCACATTAACCCTCGCTATACGTGGTTCTGGATTTCCTATGGTTATGTAGTTCACAACAGCTGTCAGAATGGGATGTGGGATTGCGAGGAAAACAAGTCTGAAACTCCCTTCCCGAGAGGCCAGACGTTTACTCTGCAGATTGTTGTCACCCAGGATTCTTACAAGGTTTTCACTGTGCTTCAGTCCTGCTTTTCTGTCTTCATTTTAGCAAAAAATAACAGAAAAAGACCTTTTTCATCATTTTTTATTATTATAGCAGAAGAATTATGATGATTTTGGCTTTTTCTAGATAAGTGCCAATGGGAAACCCTTCTCAGAGTACAAGCACCGTATGCCTTTCCAAAACGTGGACAGCATCTACATTGGTGGAATGGTGGAACTGAGTTTAGTGGCCTTCCAGCATCTTGCAGTGAGAAATAAAAATGCACTTTAACATTTTACCACTACTAATCATGGTTTACCAATCTATAACTGATCATTGAGCTGCATGAGCAGCCAGTTAACAGCCCTATGCGGATGTATCACATACAGTAAAGGTTAGAGTAAAGAAAAGATAAACATGCAATTCTTCAAAATGCAAGGCACACACTTTAAACAATCATCACTCAGAATAAATTTCCTGAACTCCTTTTCTTTTAGGACATTCATAGGGAGTGATACTGTAAAGTGTTAAAGCATGAACTAGGATGCACTTGCAGGCCATTAGAATATTGTACAATCACATGAACTCAATCCTTTACCACTACATTAATGTTCACATCATCCTAATTTCTATATTGAATCAGTATATATACTGTAGGGATGTCAAATGAAAGATATGATAACGTATGACAGGTTTCTTTGATTAACCACACTTATCATTGAACCACATATTGAATATGCATTTTTAAATTGAATCTCCAAATTAAATGTGGAACAACAAAGTATTTTAATTATTTGATATTTTAAGTAATCAACTTATATAAATAAATCCAGTATTGTTTATATATGACACACAGTTTTGTTGTTAATTACTAAATTGAATATCACTTCTAAATAGACATATCTACATTTAATTTACAGCCCCATCATGCTGCTCCTCTGGGATCTTTTGTAAGTTATTTTAAAGGTTTACATAATCCAATAACTCACAATTTACACAAATAAATGACACATTTATCACACACACACACACACACACACACACAAAGAAAATGATTTTATTACTTTGACCCACAAACAGAAGATCCCATATAAAAGCATCATCCATGGTGGACTGCAGCCTGACAAGGTCATCATCATCATCCAAGGAGTCATCAGTCCTCAAGCGAATAGGTTTGACAACATTATTTCTCTCTGATGCATATAACACATATTCTAGTTTAATATAATTTCCTCTTCTTTTCTTTTTCCAACAGAATGGGGTTTAGTCTACGGCACAAAACTGGAATTGCATTGGACTGTGTTGCTTGTTTTAATGAGAATGAAGTTGTGTGCAACAGCTGTGACAATGGGAAATGGGGCCAGAAGGAACGATTTACAGACATGCCATTTAGAAGAGGGCAGCTTTTTCAGGTACCTTTATCCCTGAGTAGGGAATGAGATGCTGCACCAGTAGTGGATGCTACGGGAACATGCCTGCCTAAACCACGCCACTCTGCAAAATCCCCAGTTTTTAATTAACACTTTTAAAGTAACACTGAGGCCCCGTCCACATGAACACGGCTAGTTCGGTTTGGCCGTTTGTCCACATGCAAGTGCAGAATCAAGTCACTGAAACCTAACCTTTTTAAAAACTCCCGCTAGGGGGGAAGATTTTCAGAATTCTGGTTGCAGTGTTGTCATGTACCAAGATTTTGGCTTGTGACGTCAGAGTGCATGCTTTTTTCAGGCTTCTGATTGGCCAGCATAGCTTTACGGCTAGGGTTATATTGTCACCTGTTGGTTTGGCATGCTTTTGACAGCGCTTCATAGCATGATTTTGTGTTTTCATGTAGACAAGATTAAATAAATAAATAAATAATAAATATAAAAATGTATAATAAACTATAAAAATGCCTGTGCATGTTTGCACTAGGCCTGAAGTAGTGTTGCAGTTAATTGCATAATTAATACATAACCGAGTGCTGATTAATGATGAACACCCGCTGTTAACAAGCAGAACCACTGAAGAAAATGATTTCTGTTCTTGTTGTTTCTCTTTCCTTCAGTGATTCTACTTGTTAACAGCAGGTATTCATCACTAATGCTCAGTTAGCACTAAATTAATCACTTAATTGTCTAAGTAAATTTTACACTTCCTTAGTGTCACTTTAAGACTCTAAAGATGGACTATGAACAGTTAACACTGATAATTTTGCTGTGCATGTTCCACCCTGAGAAAATCTGTTAAACTCCAATGTGTCATTTAGGCCACATGATTATTAAAGGTTTAGTGTGTTTGCTCTGTTTTTTTCTTTGAGGAATGATGACAATGTTTTAATATTTTTGTCTTGTATGTGCATTTTAGGTCACCATTTGTTGCAGTCCTGATAATTATAAGGTTTTTGTCAATGGTGGACTATCTCACACCTACAACCATCGCTACACTAAACTGCAGGAGATTGATGTTTTGGAAATTAATGGAAATGTGCAGCTGAGCTTTGTGCAACCCTGAAAAGGAATGCATATTTAAAACTTGCACCAATAAACAGACTGTTTTGCTTGGATGTGCAATTATTTCTAGTAAAATGCCTACAAACACAATACTTTTATTCAATATGTTGGTTAACATTACATCAGTTAATGACATTACAGTATTTACATGTAAATTTAAGTTAAACCATAAAACCTGAAACATTGCTACAGTATTTTTTACGGTAAATTTCCAGCAACCACAGCTGCCAGGTTTGGGTTGGGGGGGTTACTTTGGGCCCCGTAAAGGAGCACAGTGACCCATATCAAAACTCTATGAAACATGTCATTTCCATACTTAAAATCAGCAGTCAGTCTTATGCAGATTGATCATAAATATAGCTAAAAGGCTTCCAGTGGCCATCCTTCACAAAACTTAAGATCTTCCAAAGTTTAATCATAGGTGGAATCCAGAATTTTTCAGTATAAGCATTTCAGTAGTTTATGCAATATTTCAAACATTTCATCCGCGGGGGAAAATCAACCTGCCGCAATAATTTAAAAGTAGCCCAATTCCGTGGGGAAAAAAATGCGAATCTGGCAACCCTGCATCCAACACAAACTTTGATTTGACTGATATCATGGATCAAGAGTGGGGATGACTGACAGACCATGTTGGAGGATTTGCTGCTCAACAATAATGAGCTCACTGACCATTATCTTATCTTGTAAGATATGCTCTCTTTATACAGAGTGCATGTGATCGCCAAATCGAAAGTGAAAGTAGAACCGAGCGCTCATTCAAAAAGAAACTGAAATACTCCGCGTACGATAGCTGCTCCCTGATGATTTTATACAGTTATATACAATATGAGAATGTTTTCGTGAACAGGCGGTAATGGTCAGACATTTAGCAACGTTAATACATAAAAGCACACACTATAGAAAGCAAAAGCCGAATCCCGTACATTCTGGCCGATTTAGAAATCCACAACCTGAAAGAAATACTCTTGCCCACCAGGGGGCAGTGTTGGCCTGAAAATTTTCATCAACAACTACATGATGATTGTCATCATCAGTAAATAAATATCAACACCTGTTCGCATTTTCTGGTCTTAGGCTATGTTCAGACTGCAGGCAAACCAGACTGTTTCTAATTTCAGAATTTTTTAGGCAGATTGTCCGGCACAGAACTCCTGTCGCACAAGAAAAACTCAACAACGGAGAAGACTGGTATTGTGATGTTCCGTGCTGTATACCGGCTTTAGCTTCGTTCTACAATTACGTCGCCAGTTTTGACGTTATCGTTATGTGTCGTGTTAAGAGCAACACAGTTAGAACTTTTGTAGTCACCTGACAGAAATAAAGCTCCGTTTTATTTAGTGTTTAAAGCAGCGTTTCTCAACTCCAGTCCTCGCGCCCCCCCACTATGCTAATTTTGAATGTATCTCTTATCACGTATGGCAATTGTTCTATTCGACCATGAAGTGCGCTGCGAAGTGGACATCACCGGATATTCCGCCATGATTCCGGTTCGAAACGAGTGTATACGTTCCATTCAAAGGGCATTAAAGAGTGCGAGAGGTGAATTTAAATTGTATTTATTTACAGAAGTATATGATGTCACATTTCACACTTCTCTAGTAAGTTTCGTCTGTGTGTAAAGACGCTGCAGGCAGCGGCGCAGCGCAAATCCATAAAGGAACGTTCCGAAGTGAAGGACTGGGCAAGGACTGGAGTTGAGAAACGCTGGTTTAAAGGAAATGTCTCAGTCCGCTCTGGGAACAGTTTATTATTCAGATGGTGACCTCTAGTGGTAGTTTGAGTGTTTGTGCAAACAAGCACTGGACGATCACAAATATAAAACTGATCAAAAGACACAATAACAGAAGCTGAGTTCAATTTTGAAAGTGTGCCATTATGATTTCGGTCCCACTTTATATTAGGTGGCCTTAACTACTATGTACTTACATCAAAAATTGTGTTCATATTGTATGGTAAAACACTTTTGCTGCTACTGAGGTGGGATATGGGTAAGGTTTAAGGGATGGGTTGACAGTGTAACTATAAATGTAATTTAAAAAGTTAATTAAAGATGTAGTTACATGCAGGTATTTTTAAAACATAAAGTACAATGTAAAGACATGTATGTATATATACAATATGTGCATTGTATCAAATGATTAATTTAAATGTAAGTAGTTAAGGCCACCTAATATAAAGTGGGACCATGATTTCTTCAGGTTTTGCTCTGCTGATTTAATTTTAATATTTATATTTTTACATAATGACAATTCACTTGCTTTTAACATTCATTTAATTGCACTGTTACACCCAATGTAAAGAAATTAAATACTTGTTAGAAACTCCTCATTAATAATCCCGCCCACAGAGCTCAGGATTGGTTCCTTTGGCTCTGCCTCCTACTGCAGCATCTTCCTGTTGATCTGAACAAGCAATAACATGAAGAGCTAAAGTACTGAAGAGAGTTTCCTTGATTATATTAAGAAAAGCTGCAGGTTCAGACACTTACTGACGGATTCTCATGTTTAGGATCAAAAGTCATACAGGAGTCCTCAGGAGGTCTGTGTGAAAGAGAGCGAGAGATCGGTCATGTGATAATCTGTGATGATGATTAGACTTTGACGTCTCACTTACTGTGAGTGTCATACAGGTCAGAGGTCGTGGACTTGAGTTCAAGAGCTGTATATGTGTCTTCACTGGGATCAGAGATCTACAGAGACAGACAAAGTAAGAGGAGGCAATACAAGCAAAAACGTATAAAAATATTAAATATTTAATATTTAGAAAACTGGACAATTTTCTGTGAATATGCTGTCCAGGGGGCCCAGAAACCATAGCGCTGCCTCAGCTTATTAAACACTTTGCTTTTTCTTTAATCGGAGCTGATTCATATGTTATGACAGAGATCAGACAATGTTTTCTTTTTTTTTTTAACAAATAAAAAGATAACGTGATTTGATTGGCAGCACATAAAGTAACAAAAAAAGTAGCAAAATATGATAAAACAATTTTTCTGCTTTAGGTTAGCTTCCCATCAGTCTGAAACACAGATTACAGCTGACTGATTGATTTGCTGCTTCTGATGATTTACCTGTTTCATTGTGAGAGGTTTCATGCTCCGTTTTTTCCTCCTGTTACAACAAACAGACATTGACAGCATATGGACGACTGTTTAATGAAAATCAACCATAAGTTAGCCATTTCCTTATACATCAAACCAAAAGTGCTGTTTGTTTTCTCACATTACAAAGAGGATGATGAGGAGGAGGAGGATGACCGATGTTCCACATGCCACTGTGATAACAAAAACTACATGCCAACTGGATCTGTGATGCACTAAACGAAACAAAACAGCTAAGATTAACTGTATGAACCAAAGAAAAGTACATGCAGTACTTTGGTAGAGCAAATACAGTTACTGCCACAGGTGAAGGTCTGGAAGAGCAAACCTGTATAACTTTCTTTGGTTTGGACAGTTGATCTTAGCTGTTATGTTTTTTTCTCTTTCAGTTCATCCCAGATCCAGTTGGCATGTCATTTTTGGGATCACAGTGGCATGTGGAGCATTAGTCACCCTCATCATCATCATCCTCTTTGTAATGTGAGAACCAAAAACAACACTGATATTTTTAAATATAATCATCTGTATGCTGTTAATCTCTGTAATTATTACAGAAAGAAACGATGGAGTAAATCTGAAGATATTACAGTGAATGTAGATCAACCAGTCACAACTTCAGAATCAGAAAATCAAAACCTGCTGTAATGTCCTCATAACATGAACACAAACACAAACAGTGTCTGATTCACAAACAAATTACTGAATAAAATTAATGAATCATTTAAAAAGCATGATATATGAATGTTTTTTTTGTGTGTGGATCAGGTGACATAAAATGACAGCTTTAAAGTAGCAGTTTATGGAACCCATGGAATAAAAGAATAAAAAAGGTCATTTTGAGTTTATATTTCGGACTTCTGTCTTTTTTCAAATTGCGCCTCTGATGACAGTATTCTATGAGTAATGATTTGCATTCTGATTCTGACATCCAAAGGCACAACATTTGTTTTCTCTTATTCCATGGATTTTGCTAATTTCCCTCCACTTGTTACCAGTGTTTTTTTTTTCCACCACGTGTGCACAGCTGCAAGTGACGTTAACTGTGATGTCTATATACAGCTTTTGAGCTCACAGTAAGTGAGACGTCAAAGTCAGATCATCATCACAGATGATCACATGACTGATCTATTGCTCTCTTTCACAAAGACCTTTCATCGCAGACCTCCTGAAGAATCTTGATCCTAAACATGAGAATCCATCAGTAAGTGTCTGAACCTGCAGCTCTTCTCAATATAATCAATAAAACTCTCTTCAGCATCAGTTTGATTGTTTTATGTATCTTGTGGAAGGTTTCATAACGTGGTTGATGAACTTCAGATCAGTTTTTATTCATGTTATTGCCTGTTTTTGAACAATAGGAAAAGGCTGCAGTAAGAGGCGGAGCACAAATCAACCAATCCTGAGCTCTGTGGGTGGAGCCACATTAGATTGACAGGTTACATCAGAGTAAATGTTAAAGTGAAGTAAGCTCACCGTTTAAACATTTTATGCTGTATTTTCCTGTAATATTTCCTGTTCTGTAAACATCTTAAGTAGATGTTTTTAACTTGAAGAAAAACATCAGAACTGTTTTTGTTTAATTAGTTTTTTTTATATATATATATAAGATCGGGACACTTATACTCACATTGAAAACAGAATTGTTACTGTTAGAATTTGGCTTTTTTAAAAACAGGTCATTGTATTTATTCTAAACACTATTGCTGCATTCCTGACATGGGTACAGACACTAACATAAACTGGATATTTAACCAGTAAACCAATCACACATGTCTTGCAGTGATTAATTATGCAGAATATTGAATAGTTTGGCCAAGATGAGAGTATGTTTAGTTTGTGTTTGACCAGTATGAAAGAAGCTGCAAAGCTGCTGTTTTTCTGCTACCGAAGTGAAACTGAATACAGTGCTCTTCCATCACCATCAGATGCATCAAACGTATCAAAAATATCTTAATTTGTGTTCAAAAGATGAACAAAGGTCTTACGGGTATGGAACAACATGAGGGTGATTAATTAAAGATTAATTTTCATTCTTGGGTGAACTATACCTTTAAGGCTTGGAGGTCAGTCAGGCTTATTGAAGCATCAGCCCTAGTTATAAAACATATATTAATTTTTTTTTTTTTTTTTTTTTTTAAATACAATAATACATTAAAAAAAACCCTAATGCATTTTATTATTGAAAGTAGCTTGTCAAAACATACTTAAAATAACAACAACAATAATAATAATAATAATAATAAAACAACAAACTCTGCATGTCACATGTAGTCTTTGTAGGAGAACGCAGGAGACAAGGAAATAGCTTAAACAGTCTTTAATCAATGAGATCGCATTAAAACAACAAGGGAGCACACACAAACGACTTGTAACACAGCAGGACAGACAAATCATTATGGAACAGGCAGGGGTATAAATACAAAGTATAATAACAAACACAGATGTGGGGAATAATCATTAACTTAACAAGACCAGGAACCAGACCATATAAGGAAAAACAGGAACTAAGGCAGGGGTAAAACAAGGAAAACAAGTCCACAACACTGACTCTGCACTACTAAGAGATTAAATTCAATTGAAAAAAAAAAAAAAACACACAGATAGATAGATACATAGATAGATAGATATATAGATAGATAGATAGATAGATAGATAGATAGATAGATAGATAGATAGATAGAGTGGTTGTGGTTCGAACAGATGAGTACATTATTGCACAACAATACATATCCAACAGTCGCTCAGTAAACAGTTGAATGCAGGATTTATGTTCGCTGACCATCTCATTTGACGCTGCTGTAGATCACTGGTTTGTATTCCATAGTTTGAACATTTGATTGCCTTAAAAACAAACAAAAAAACAGGACGACAATGATGTTACAGCTCAGATTAGATGATCTGTGCTGCTGAAGTTAGTGCTAGTTAAGTTAGTGCTGGTTAACCACACCTCACGGCAGCATCAGGCTGATGAACTCTTATATTGTCATACTGACATTCATTGTCTTCAGATCTGTTCGTCTAATTCTTTCGGTGATATTGGACAGTTGCGTACTGGATCTCCTCAGTATCTCTGGATTCAGGAGTTTTTCCTCTGAATCTGCTGGATTTCACACTGGCATACGGAGCGTCAATGACTGTATCAGCTTCAGAAAGAGAAGTTTTAACACTCCTTTGTTTCCTCCTGTTATAATGACAGACATTAACAGCAGAGCAAATGTAAAAATAGGAATACTGTTCTGAAAGATTATCAAACATACCTGAGCCATTTCATAATACATCACAATAAAACTGAACGTATATAATCACTGCAGTTTTTTAATTGAACTCACATTATAAACCATATGATGATGATAATGAATCCTCCTCCAGATGCTGCTGTGATCACAATCACATTCCTACCAGCACCATGATGACCTGAAAGAGGAAGATCATCATAATTAACAAACTGATGAATGATGTGAAGATACAGGAGTGTTAATAAAAGCTTCACCAGTGACAGTAACAGCGTCTGATCTCTGAGATCCATGTTGATTGTGAGCCTCACAGTAGAAGCGTCCACTCTGTAGTGCACTGAAACTCTGTCCAGAT
>JAHKKF010478905.1:0-10262 GCA_019740295.1 Labeo calbasu | reverse complement strand
TTATTTTATTATTATTTTTATTTTTATTTCCTGCCTGGAAAACTTGATTCCCTTTACTCCATAAAAACTTTGTGTCATGCTTTGTATTATTTTTATTTATTTTATTTTTATAAATAATCAGTTGTTTATTTTATTTTATTTTTACTCCATAAAAAGTTTGTGTCATGCTTTGTATTATCAGTATATTTATCTTCTGTTTATTTTATTTTATTGTATTTTATTTTATTTTATTTTATGCATGTATATTTATCATCTGTTTATTAGTTCATTTTATAAATAATGCATTTAATTTAATTTAATTTTATTTTAATGTAATTTCCTGCCTTCCTTCCTGGAAACCTTGATTTCCTTTACTCCATAAAAACGTTGTCATGCTTTATAGTATCAGTGTATTTATCTTCTATTTAATTTTTATTTATTTTTTATTTTTATTTTTATTCATTTATTTTTATTTTTATTATTTTTATAAATAAGAAATAGTTTTTTATTTTATTTTATTTTATATCCTGCCTGGAAAACTTGATTTCCTGTACTCTATAAAAACTTTGTATTATTTTTATTTATTTATTTATTTTTAATAAACAATCTGTTGTTTATTTTATTATATTTTTACTCCATAAAATGTTTTTGTCATGCTTTGTATTATCAGTATTTTTTTTTTTTTTTTTTTTTTTTTTTTAATNTTTGTATTATCAGTATTTTTTTTTTTTTTTTTTTTTTTTTTAATGCCTTCCTTCCTGGAAACCTTGATTTCCTTTACTCCATACAAACTTTGTGTCCTGGTTTGTATTATCAGTATATATATCTTCTATTTATTTATTTATTTTATTTTCATAAATATTATTATTATTATTTTTTTTCCTGTCTTTTGATTTCCTTCAATCCGTAAAAAGTTTATGTCATGCTTTGTATTATCAGTATATTTATCTTCTATGTATTTCTATTTGTTTATTTTATTTTAATACATAATGCATTTATTTTATTTTATTTAATTTTATTTAATTAACCACCAAATTTCCTTTACTCCATAAAAGGTTTGTGTCATACTTTATATTATCAGCATAATTTGAGGGAAAAGTTTAGTGGAAAAAATTACCATTCATTTCAGAATGTCCTAATATTTAGTTCACCTTTGGCTGTAATAACTCCAGCATTCACGCTGCATAAACTTCACAAGTTTATGTAAAACCTATCATTTTTTTTTATTTATTTTCTATTATAACGTTACTTAGTTTCCAGCATTTTCAGAATCCTAATGCTTTCTGTTCACTTCCAGGTTTAAATCAGCTCACAAACATCTGGTCTGAGGACAGTCTCTTCCAGCAAGGATTCTGGAAGTTACTTCGGCCAAGGTCAGGAGAAATGTAGTAAATATAATGAGTAAGCACAGAATGCATTCTTCTATTACTAATACGGGAAAGTGCAAGGTTGGGTGGCACACGCAAAAACAGACACACTGTGCATTCAATAAAATTTACGGGCAGCTGAGGAGATATTAACCAGAGTAAAGGGAGGGGTAAGAGGGTAAAATGCAATTCGTCACTGAAGTACCAGAGAAAATGAGCAATGGATGTAAAAGGAAAAAAACAACAAATGCTTATTGGAAAAAAAAAGAGAATAAATCCAAGATGGTGGACGAGTCATCAAATTAAATGTTGATTGTTTCTTTGCCACGTTACTTCTTTAACAGGGCGGTCAGGCAGAATTGTGTTCTATAAGGCTATGAGAAACATTAATTGCGTGCAGGCAGAGCAAAGCAGCGCAAATAGTTAAAAAACATGGCACACACAGCTCAGATTACTGCCTGTAACTTCACAGGACGTGGCCGCCTTTAAATTCCCTGCATCTGCCATTGCGTGCAAGCCATGTCTGCAGACGCTGGGAGCCAACCACAACTAGTATTCACAGAAAACAAAATTAACACTTAGGATATTATACTAACAACCCCAACAGGATTTATGATGCCTAAATAGTTTTTTATACAAATTTGCGGCCTTTTGGTCGTCTTTTGATTATGCAGGTGAATTTAACTGGAAGAGTCATAGTGTTACCAGCAGGTTGGTGGAGCTGCTTGTTATTGGGGTTTACAAGCCGCTGTCACGACACACTGGGTCAAACGGTGGCTGTGGAAACTTTGAATGAAAAGGGTTTTGATCATGCTGAATGAAGGAGGGATTAGAGATCTCTAACACTGAAAATGAGTGTTTTCAGATTATGGACCATTTTTAATATTTAGTTCATAAAGATTTTTTTTGTACAAGATGTAAATGTAAGTCTCAGGTGTCCCTAGAATGTGCCTGTGAAGTTTCAGCTCAAAATACCCCACAGATCATTTATTATATCATTTTGAAAATGCCTATTTTGAGTGAAAGCAGAAACACGCTGTTTTCATGCATGTCTCTTTAAAAATGTACAGATAATTTACTCACCCCTTTGTCGTTCAAGATGTTCATGTCTTCCTTCAGTCGTAAAGAAATTATGTTTCTTGAGGAAAACAGGAGTAATCTACATATAGATTGAACTTCCAAAATGCAGTTTAAATGAAGCTTCAAATGGCTCTATATGATCCCAGCTGAGGAAGAATGGTCTTATCAAGCAAAACGATTGGTCATTTTCAAAATAAATTGACAATTTATATATTTTTTAACCTCAGATGCTCGTCTTGTCTCGTCTCTGCGATGCACATGCATAGTAATCAGGGTCAATACAGTTAGGGTATGTTGAAAAACTCCCATCTCATTTTCTTCTTTAACTTCAAAATCGTCCTTACATTACTGTTTTACCTTTTTTGTAAAGGGCATTTGATCTTCTTTGCATGTTCACTTTGTAAACACTGGGTCGGTTCTTGCAGTGATGTAGGATGATTTTGAAGTTGGGGGAAAAAACGAGATGGGAGTTTTTTGACATACCCTAAATGTCTTGAACCAGAAAAGTTCACACAGACATTGACAAGATGAGCGTTTGAGGTTAAAAAGTATAGAAATTAAGTTGTTTCAAAAACTGCAAGTTTAAACTTGGGGCATCACTGAAGTCCAATATATAGAGAAAAATCCTGAAATGTTTTCCTCAAGAAACATAATTTCTTACCGACTGAAGAAAGAAAGACGAGCATCTTGGATGACAAGGGAGTGAGTAAATTATCTAAATATTTGTTCTGGAAGTGGATTTCTCCTTTAAATGCAAACAAATTGCCGCTCCCCGCCCCCTTTTCCAGAATAGAGTGGGGGAACTATAAGGTCACTTTGTAGGCCGATTGTCTGTTAAAATCACACTGGTTCCCTTGACAAAAAGCCCATAGAATTTTCCCCATAGGCTTTTGGATCATCGCAAAAAATAAGTTCTGTGTTCAACCGTAGTTCATGAGATATACACATTTTGTCCATCAAAATAATCTTCACAAAATAATAGAACTTCTTTTGAAGCCTAAATAAAAGCGCCAGAACTTAAAAGCTAAACCTAGGCAATAAAACGAACTACACTACCACGGTCACTCATCTTCAACGTCACCACCACCATGTTTCCGACAACTTTTTCAAACTTATTTGTAACATGTTCGGTGAAAAGGATTTACTCTGTATATGAATTTTAATCCACACTACATGCCTACACTGTAGAAAACAATTTGTTGTGTCAACCTAAAATAATTTGTTACCCCGCTGCCTTAAATTTTTAAGTTCAGTCGGCTCAAAAAAGTTTAGTCAACTTGAAATGTTAAGTTCTACTAAGTGACAACTTAAAAATTTTAAGGCAGCTGAGTAATAAACCCAGCATTCAACCAATTTTTTTGTTTAGTCAACTCAAATATCTAAGTTGTCACTTAGTACAACTTAACATTTCAAGTTGACTAAACTTATCTGAGTTGACTGAACTTAAAATTTTAAAGCAGCAGGTTAACAAATTATTTTAAGCTGATGCAACAAATTGTTTTATTGTTTTTACAGTGTATAGTCCCATTCAGCCATCTTTTTAAAGAAACATAACAGTTTAAAAAAATAACGAGTGGGGTGTTACTGGTGTTTTATGTTATAGAATAAAATGTGAAAGTATCTTGAGCTTGTGTGAACTACGGACCTTAATCAAACTCCCTTTCAAAAAACCCATTGACTCTGGGACGATGGAACGGTATGTGCTAAAATGCTAACTGCTAAATTTTTGCCTACAAAGTGACGTCAGTTCCCCCAATCTATAGGGCTGTGTCTTTACAGCTCCTACCTCAGATACTCATCATGTCTATTGTGCCAAAATCTAATATGGTGCCTTAATATGGTGTGTTTTAAACCATATTAGTTTAAACTTCTGATATACGGTTTCTTCAGCGCATGTGCACAGAAAGCGGCTGTCACACGCCATCTGAGTACTAAACTAAGTACATGTCTTTCAGTCTTATTGCGCTTAAATTGTCAAATGCACACACTTTATGTTAAAAACAGTCGGTTATGTCTGTAAAGGTAAACAGCTGGGAAAAAAATCACATGTTTGTATTAGATCTGTGTGGCAGCAGCATAATATGCAGTAAATAAATCAATAAATCCACTGCTCTCTTGTCTCATCTGAGGCTGGGACTCTAAATAGTGTTCTGCGCTTGTCTGTTTAGGCAACGACAGCACAGTTAGCATGCTTTGCTCGAACTTTTGGCATGGCATAAGAAATGGTACACCATTGGAACACAATCTGACAGACTTACCAAAACAAAGTTACTGGGTTGTCCTTTTTTTTTTTTTTTTTTTTTTCCCATTTTCTGGGTTGGTAAGTGCACCCAGGGCCCAATTATAGCACTTAAACATGGAAAAAGTCAGATTTTCACATTTAAAAATATGTTTAGCAGAAGGGTTTATTTTTTTATTTTTTTATTTTTGGGTGAATTTTCCCTTTAAATATCCTAATATGAAATAATTCAGTCATGCTGTCCACGTTTACAACATGCAAGCTTATATAGGGCTGTGGGTGGCATCGAAGCAACCACAAATTCAAGCCGAAAACATGTTAATTGCTTAAAGCAAACAAGCAAGAGACAATGGCTTTCTGGTCACAAACCATTTTCCCAAGTGAAAGTCTGTGTGGTTTCTTGGTATCTCTAGTCCCAGACTAGAAATTAGGGAGGATAGCAAAGTATAACTTTTTCAAAAGACCGGTCTATGATAGTGAGCTGTGCAATTTCATCCCTGTTTTGGACTTTTTGTGTGTATAGTTCAGGTCCCTATGGAGACTCTAGAGAATAGCAAGTACAGAAGAAAAGATAAAAAGACACACTATGAAAATAATCTGTCGTCTTCCTTTGAGCCAAAACCAATTTCATTAATATTCAAAAAAAAAGCTGTATACATAAACACGGTATTCCTGGCACAGAGCCGTGTAGTATTCGCATAGAGGAAGCTAGCTGTGGTAAAACTCATCTTCTTGTAAGCAGCCCTGAATAATTTTGCCTTCGAACTGTTCCACCATGTCATTATAACATGAAATAGGCAGAAGTTCTGCTTACAGAATTGACTTTTTGCTTTCGCAGAATTCTCACGAAAAAATGTCACTACACAGAACTGGAAAACCAATATTGTTGATCAGTTATGAAAAGCCACAACACTCCACAGTTTCTGGAATGCCACTAGCTACTTTTTCTTAATTTTTGGTCAAATGATACCAATTTCCCAGCATAAACTCATTCAGCTGTGGTTCTTCTCACCATAGCTATAACTCTTGCTAATTCCAGCTGGATTAAACTGTGTCTGAAATCCACCCAATTTAGCTCTGAAATATAGTTGCTTAATGGATGATAGCCGACATGGAAAATAACATCACTGTAATTTTTCGCCAAGATCTGAAAGAGAGAACAGCTGCTCTGAAAATTGCCTTGCTCTTCAAATTTCAAAGTGATCTTCCCTCTTAAGAGAATTTGCAAGCTGGAAAATCAGCATTGATTATTAATTCAGCTACTATAGGGTCACTTAAGGTGAGATTGCATGAAAACATGAAGCCTAACCTGCAATAATTTGCTATTTTAATTTAATTTTTTTAATTTTATTTTATTTCCACAGGAAAAAAAAATAACATTGTATAGGTTTGGCTTAGTAAATAATGACTTTTCCTTTGTTGCACTGACTTAAGGATTACGTTGTTGTTTCTCTCTTTTCACCTTGTGTTTTCAGGAAGAGGTTTGGTGTTTGATGTTCACAGTCACGCATATCATGGATCCATAACAATGACGAATTGCACTCAGGCTGATTCAACAGCAAGCAAGAGGAAAAAACGTTGACAGTTTGTTTGAAATGGCACATTACAAAAACTATAAAAGGACCAGGTCCATATGCTACACGGTGTAAACACGGAGCAATGTTTGTAATTATTTTGCTTGGGAATAATGACATAGCGGGCAAGAAATCTAGAGCATGGTGTGTTGCCATGTTTTCTTTCTTGCTTCTCTTTGAGGTCCTTGTCTCTGTGCCTTGATTGCAGTCGAGGAACTCAGAAAGGGCTGTGTGAGGACGAACCGCTGGCCAACATCTGGAGGTGCATTTAATGATCATTAAAAGCGTGACGGGATATTTACTGAATGGGAGGAAAAGAGTGGGAAGCTGCAGAAGGCACGGAATGGCTCGGTAATGTATGTCCTCGCAAAGGTTTCAAACTCTGAGACCTTAAATTTACAGGCCTTGTTTTCAGTTTATGTGTAGCAGTAAACATGCATCCAAATACGTCTACTGTGGGTGGCTGTTTTGGTCTGCCTCATTGTCAGATTTAACCTAAGGTTCCCAGACTAAAAAATGCTCTAAACAGAAGGCTTGTGGTGTAGACACGACTTCTGTAAGGTATGTGTTTGGAATTACAGCTTAATTGCAATTACATTAAAGCCTGTGTTTTTAACCTTGTTGGCCCCAGGTAAACCTAGCAGTGTTATAGCAGACGACCACCCAGAATAACCTTTTAAAGATGCTGTTTGTCCATCACTTATTTTATTTGTATGATATTTAATGGATCCCAAGACCTAAACATGACTTTGAGTAATGTGTATTTTTAAAGTCATTACCCAAAATTAAGCTATAAGGACTTTTTTTTAGCTACTTTCGTTTTGCAGACACAGAGTGCATTGATCTTCCTGTGCAAAAGGGCAGAATAACTGTTTTTTAACTTTAACTGTGGTGCACACAAGAATGTTGAGGTCAAAGGTTAAAAGTTAAAGGATGTTCATTTGAACGGTCAAGCAAAAGCACACTTTTCCAATTTTGCACTTCCTCCTCATGCTTGATGCATATTGGCTTGCAAAGGTGAAGCATATGAGCCGTTTTACGCATCAGCTAACATCTATTCCCAAAAGACTCAGTAACTGCTTCTTCCGTTCTCAGCTTGGCCTCTAAATCTTATTTTATATTAGGGGAAAAATGATCAAGAATAATACAGTTTTTATATATATATATAACAGCAACTTCTGGACTTGACTTAATCAATTAATATTAATGTCAGTACTGTATGTGAAGTGTATTTTGATTGACTTTTAAGTGAACTGACACCGCAAACATGTTTGTGGTAACGTGCTCTGATTGAAGTAATCAGATTCTCAGCTCAGATCAAACTCGGCTCTTAGCAGAGACTAATTAGAAGCATGTTGATCTTCACACTTTATTAAAGGAGACACATGCACAGACTAAAATTAATGAATATAGTAGTCTTGTGAAAAAGAAAAAAACTACTCTTTTTTTGGCCCTGTGCTTAAAGCACAATCAACTGTAAAACTGTAAAAACTGAACTGTTAAAAAAAAAAAAATCAACTGTAAAAACAATGTTTAAAAAAACAAAAGTCAGGTACCTAAAAATGTGCTTCATGTGATACCATATAAATGTACTGGTTTACAAACAAATAAATAAGTTAATTAGTTATACAAAACAAAAACACATTAGCATATGTAATGTACACTACCAGTCAAATGTTTTTGAACAGTAAGATTTTTAATGTTTTTTAAAGAAGTCTCTTCTGCTCACCAAGTCTGCATTTATTTAATCCAAATTTTGAAAAAAAATTACTATTTAAAATAACTGTTCTCTATTTGAATATGTTTTAAAATATAATTTATTTCTGTGATTTCAAAGTTGAATTTTACACATCACATGATCCTTCAGATTTCATTCTAATATTCTGATTTGCTGCTCAAAAAACATTTATTATTATTATGTTGAAAACGGCTGAGTAGAATTTTTTCAAGTTTCTTTTAAGTTCAGAAGAACAGTATTTATCTGAAACCGAAATCTTCTGTAACATTATAAATGTATTTATCATCACTTTTGATCAATTTACAGCATCTTTGCGAAATAAAAATATTAATTTCTTTAATTTCTTTAAATAAATAAATAAATAATACTGACTCCAAGCTTTTGAAAGGCATAGTGTATAATGTTACAAAAGCTTTTTATTTCAGATAAATGCTGAAGTTTAGATTTTTCTACTCATCAAACAATCCTGAAACAAATGTGTTTTAAATATTGATATTACTACTAATAAAAAATGTTTCTTGAACAGCAAATCAGCATATTAGAATGATTTCTGAAGGATCACGTGACACTGAAGACTGGAGTAATGATGCTGAAAATTTAGATTTGATCACAGGAATAAATTGCATTTTAAAATATATTCAAATAGAAAACAGTTATTTTGAATAGTACAAATATTTCAATTCCACAATATTACTGCTTTGGCTGTATTTTGGAGTAAATAATTGCAGGCTTGGTGGGCAGAAGAGACTTCTTTAAAAAAAACTAAACATTTTGCTGTTCAAAAACTTTTGACTGGTAGTGTATGTGGATAGGCATTCGTATTATTGTGATGTTTACATTCCTGAAGTAATACTGACACCTCCTGGTCATACTGAGTACAGCATTAAACATCTAATAATCACAAAGCTACGTTATAACATTTAACCTTCGCATTCATTATTTTTCTATTTGGATTGTATTTTGTGTAAAAATTAAAGATAGTACTGCCGTTTACTCCAATACAATCCCGCGACGTTACAATAACCCTGAAGAATGTCATATCGTCACTTCCGTTTGCAGAGAGCGGAGAGGATTTGCGTTACCGAGCGACCAAGAGGATTGACAGAGGAGCCTGTGGAGATTATTTGCCCTCCAGACATTCATTAAAAACACACACAAATCGCATTTTCATCATGGAATAATCTCAAATGCGGGTGCGGGCGGTTCAGTTCAGCGGCTGAGACGGGAAACAGGTAAGAAAAGCTGCAGCAGATGGATCGCGTAAGTCAAGCATCTCCTCTTCTCTCCCAGTGTGACACGTAGCAGCGCAGCGGCGCTGACAATCAGAGGACGCTTGACCTGCTCCTGCTGAATCGCGTCATGGCGTCTATTCACACTGTAGTGTTAAGTATAATCCATCCCTTCCGCTATGGTTAAAGAAGCAATTTCAGCCGATACCTACAGTATGTAATCTGCTTGTCTGTTTTTGTATGGGCCCTGCTTAAAGGCTGGCCTATAGATTCATGCGTGTATAGCTATAATATTGATTTTATGATAAGACGTCCTTTGTGTACCTGTTATTGTGTATTTATTTATCACACTTTTATCGATGCTTATATATTGCAACGCATAATGCTTCGCTAAAGCTTTTTAATATAACATTTATGTGGTATTGGAATGATAGTTTATTCTACTGAGTGTATTAAGAATATTACCCAAAATGTTAGAATGGGTCTTGTGTTTATATTGTTATCTATCTATCTATCTATCTATCTGTCTATCTATCTATCTATCTATCTATGTATCTATTTATCTATCTGTTTAACTGTCTGCATGTATGTTTATCTAGCTAGCTATCTATCTATCTGTCAGTCCGTCTATCTGTCTATAAGCTTTCTATCTATCTATCTATCTATCTATCTATCTATCTATCTATGTCTTATATGTCTGTCTTTCTATCTGTCTGTCAGCTTGCTATCTATCTGTATGTCTGTCTGTTTTCTGTCTGTTTTTCAGGCTGTCTCTATGTCTGTCTGTCTGTCTGTCTATCAGCTTTCTATCTATCCATCTATCTATCTATCTATCTGTCTGTCTTTCTATCTGTCTGTCTATCTATCTATCTATCTATCTATCTATCTATCTGTCTGTCTGACTAGCAGCTTTCTATCTATCGGTCTTATCTGTCTGTCTTTCTATCAACTTTCTATCTATCTATCTATCTGTCTTATCTGTCTGTCTTTCTATCAACTTTCTATCTATCTATCTATCTATCTGTCTTTCTGTCTATCTATCTATCTATCTATCTA
>JAHKKF010478895.1:0-11861 GCA_019740295.1 Labeo calbasu | reverse complement strand
AGAGATACTAGGAACACACTAAGGGAAAAAGTGTTTTATTGGAACCCTCATAATTATATACATTTGCATGCACACAAAGTAAATTTACGTTTGGAGTAAGAATTACCATGCAAAAAGTGGTAAAAAGAGGGAAAAAATCTGCCATTTTATACAAGATTCAAGGTTAATGTAAATGAAAGCAATCAAACAGTTTGACAAAGAGTTTTGTTTGATAAGCAATGAAAGCATTAACAGCCCTCCACAGAACAATTAAAATCTTCTGCATTTAGTATTCAGTGTCATAGTTTTTAAAGGTACATATATATATATATAAAAACATACATAAGTTTATAATCATGTTTGTCCAGTCTTCTACTGCAATGCTACTTCTAATGCCAGTCTATATTTATTCATATGTGTGCAGGTCCATGTTGCATATAATGTAGAATTTAAATATCTCCTTACTGGTTTAAGTAGTCATTGTGCAAATGAAAAAATAAACCCTGAGTTTCATTAATTTTAGTTACTTAGTGCAATAGAGTACTACTGGAATTCTGGCAGCAGCTTTTAAAGTTTTACATAATTTCAACATGCAACATTCCCAGATTAAACAATGACAGCAATACTCAGTATATTTGAAATGCATAACTGTTATTAATAAGCTTTTTTTAATTTGTCATGCAGTATTCTGTCAACTGTGCATGTGGCTGTCAGTTTATCTGTTCTGAAAGTTACACAGAATAATCCTTTTGAGGATACATTCTGGGCTTTTAATTTTATGGTAACATTTCTTCCAGTACTACATGGTCATCAAATAATACATTATGATGAGGTCATTTGATTGAAAAAATAAATATCATGGTCTATCATGGACATAGATTATAGAGGTATGTCAGATTAGTTTGCTGCAAGAACTGTTATGGATATAATACAATATATTTTTGAATATAATCTAACTCCATAGTAATTTTTTTATTCCAGTGCATTTGCCTGCTTTTCTTTGATATGTCCCATTTGAGTAAACAGTCAAGCTCTTATAGGTAAAGTGAAATGATAAAGTACTGTTCTGTACGTACATGCTCTCTTCTACATATCTGCAGCAATTTAAAATATTCATTCAATATTTCAGAGTACATTTTCTGTAGGAGAAGAATATATAGACACACAGAAAATCATACTTCAATGAAAGTGATTTTTGAAATAGAATTTTGTGAATTCCACAACTGATGTCCACGGTAGACAACTAACATTTTAAGTGTACTCATGAACAACAAGACAATACAGTTACCATTTTTTTTTAGTGAAGATGCTCACCATTTGATAACAATTCACATGTAGCTTTGCATAGTTTTAAAGTTTTAAGAATGAGATGACAGGAACCAGGTTTCTGAAAAGATAAAGCAGTTCAAAATTAGTTTGCATTTTTGTCACTTGATTCTAATGGTTAATGAGCTGGTGAATGGTTAATGATTTTATGTACAGTACAGCGCCTATAGAAAATCATCATACCCTGTGAAGACCTTTACCTTTTGTCACATTACACCCTGGAAAGTCAAATAAATTAAGTCCAACTTTTTGAGCTGCATGTACACGTTATAACACTCTTTTAAAATATGTAATTAATATATTTAAAATATCATTTAAAAAATCTGGAGGATTATTAAAAATTAATCAGTGAAATTCCTGGTTTGGTAAAGTGATCAGCCTCTTAGAGTATGCCATTATAAACCTGTGCAAGCAATCGACTTCCAGATTAAACACCAGGCTAATTGCCCCACTGATATCAATAGTAGTGGTGTTGATTACTTCAGAATAAACAAGCTGTTTCTTAAAGATTCCAGTGTTAGTAGTGCATGGTACGGTAAAGAATTCACCATGGTTGGGAAAGTGTTTTCAAAAGACCACCAGGATTACAAAAGTTACAAAAAGGCTACAAAAACATTTCAAAGACTTTAGCTATCCTGCGGAGTACTGTTTAAAGCATCATTAAGAAGTGGAAAGCATATAGCACCACCAGCACATTGTCTAGATCAGGCCGTCTGTCCAAAGTGGATGACAGAGCCAGGAGAACATTGATAAGAGAAGCTACCAGGAGGCCAAAGGCAACTTTGAAAAACTTGCAAGGCTTTATGGCTGGATCTAGTTAGTCTGTGCATGTGACAACTATCTCACAAGCTTTACACAAAGCTGACCTGTATGGCAGGGTGGCACGAAAGAAGCTTTGCTCTAATCAAAAACACATTTGGAAGAGGCTGATACCATCTGGCAAAAGGCGCTATGGTTTAATGAGACCAAAATGTACCTTTTTAGACTGAACTCCAAGCTCTATGTTTGGCAAAAGGCAAACACAGGTGGCGGCAGCATTATGTTGTTGAGGGTGTTTCTCTTCAGCTGGGACTGGGCGATTGGTCAGGATTGAAGGGAAAATGGATGCTGCCAAGTACATCCAAATTCTCGAGGAAAACCTGCGTCCTTCTGCTAGACAGCTGCAGATGGGCAGGTCGTTCACCTACCAACACAACAATGACCCTACATATACTGCCAAAACAACAACGAAATGGCTTAAGAATAAGAAGGTGAATGTCCTTGAGTGGCAGAAAATCTGTGGATGGATTTGAAGAGAGCAGTCCATTGCCGCTCACCACAGAATTTGACTGAACTTGAGCAATTCTGCAAGAAAGAATGGGTAAATATTCCCCAATCAAGGTGTGCTTGTACAGGAGCTAGTATAGACATATCCAAAAAGACAGATGGCTGTAATTAATGTAAAAGGTGGCTTTACGATGTATTGAATCAGCGGACTGATGACTTTTCCAACCCTGTTTTTTTGTTTTTATTAATTTGCAGAACTGTTGTGTTTTGTGCTGTGGGTTTTATGCTGTATGACCAAAATTGTAAATTAAGCTGGAAAAGCTATTTGGAATGGGGTTTCAAAGGGGTATGATTGTCCTATAGGCTTTATATATAGTGCTGCAACATAAGATGCTGGTCCATATAACTGAAATTAGAGCTTAATATTGAAAAACATTTATAAGAAATAACTTTCAGCTGACACTTTTGCAAAAACCATTTCTTTATCCAACTTATTTTTAATGTAAGAGTGGATGCGGACATTTGTAACATAATTGTCTCTTGGGAAGACTTGGATTACACCAGTCCATTCATATGGACTGGTCATAAGTATATTGTCTTTCTGAACTTTTTTAGAGCTTGAAAATTGTGATTGCTTGGACTTTAAATGTATTGACAAGACAATTAATATCTTAATTTGTGTGATGAAAATGAACAAAAGTTTTATGGGTTTAAAATAACAAGAGGGTGAGTAAATGACACCATTTTCATTTCTGAGTGAACTACCCTTTTAACAATAAAAAGAAGGAAAGCAGTTGGTTGTGTGTATAGCAAATATGGTGAATTTGCCAGAACAGTGATAATAGCTTGACCGCTTGTAATGGGAACAATTTAATGTTTTGTGTGCGTGTGTGTGTGTTAGTTATTCTAGTTTTGAAAACTTACTTGGTAAGCACATCCAGGCCCCGGTCTCTAACATTTTGTGATTTCTTGTTTGAGATTAGCAGGTTTTAGAAGTTGTTGTGGCACCAGTTTTTCCACACCATTACTGCCATTTTCTGCAGTGGAACAGGAAAAGTTTCCAGATCAGGCACTGGCTCTGCCACCAACAAAGACACCCTGTTGGTGGAAAAGGTATTTGTTGATGGTCCAGATGAATATCTGCTGAGCAGCTTCTCCTCTTCATACTCTGAACGTAATGAAATTCATAATGGAAGGAAAATGGTGTTAAAATTCAAACAGAAATTGTGGTTGTTTTGATTATAGTCTTTCCTCATTGTTAGTCCATCAGATCCAGGCACCATGTGGTCTCTGTGCTCTCAGATTGGCTACAAAGTCCTACACTCGACCCACTGGACCTGCTCTCTGATGTCTCACTATCTTGGCCCAGCCTTTGATTACCCAGTAGGCACTCCCGACTGGTGTGCTCTACCTCAGATGACTCCTCAAGAGAAGAGTGAACTAGGTCCGATTCCTTTGGAGAGGGTGGAGAATTCTCTTGTAGGAAAGTGGGAGGTACTAACTCTGGAGTCCTGTGCTCTTCTTCCACAGTTGGAGTGGAATAGGGAAACGCTGGTTCTGTGGAAATGTGTAGGTGTGAATACGAGCTTGGTGTGACCTTGCAAGCAAATGAAGAACCACCCAATGTTTGAGGAAACGGTGTATGCAAAACAGGATGTGACTGGCTGATACTGGCATTGGCTCCATCTCCAGCACAAATGCCCAGTGATAAGCCCTCTGCTCGGGGACTCTCTCCAAGTGTTGGACCCTGGGTTCCTGGGCTGATGCTAAGGAGAGAGGAGCCTGGAGAGAAGTGATGGTGGCTGATATTGGAGGGAACTGAGGTGTAGATGGAGCTCCAGTCATGGGAACAGGGTTCACTTGTTTTGACAGGCGAGGGTTGATTGGGCTCATGCTGGTGAAAGTGTCCTTGTTTCTCAGTGTGCTGAGCGCAACCAGAGCCACCTGTACATACCAGAGAAACATTTTAATCAAATGATGATGAAGTCTCTGCCAACTTGTATACAGAAATAGATGGTTTCATCATTCAAAAAACAAAAGCTACAGGGAGTTTGTGGCCATACCACTAGGTCTGCTGTGACTCCAAGATGTGGACCCCAGGAGACCCTCAGGGACAACATGGTCTTTGTGCTGCATGTGGATGCTGGAACCCAAGACATAGGCTGGAGACATACTGACAGAAGAACTGGACATCATGTGGACTCCATAGGGACAGGAAGACAATGGTGCTGTGTAGTGACGAACAGCCATCTGTGCTTGCAGGAGGTGCATTATGTGATGCAATTCCTTCGTTAGAATTGACACTTCCTGTTTCAAGTTGCCCATCTGTGATGTATATATAAACATGAGATTCGTAAAATTCAAATAAACCATCAGTTGAAATCAATTTGCGTCCTTCACTGAGTACACCTCATATCATAATTACAATTTCTGAGCTTGTACTGTAAGTAAAAAAAATGTTTTAGAAAGATTTAATGTCTCTGTGTTTAGGAATGAGATTGTCACTGTACCTTGTTGTTGAGTTGATCAATGGTCTCTTTCACTTCCTTTGTCTCCTGAAGCAGTGATGCATTCACCTGACCAGACCCTGCATTAAAACAAACATGCAATGACACAAATGGTCTATACGGTATGTGACTTAAATACTAAGAATAAAAAATGATTACCGTTTAGTGTCTTACTACCCAGTGATGTAACTGTACCAGTTTTGGGACTGGTATCCTCCACATTAAAACGAAACACATGTCCGTTGTCCTCAATTCCATCCACAACTCTATAAAAAGCCATATAGTCAGATACAGAGTCAAATAGAGATCCCTTTAAAAGTATTCATACTGTCTACTTCATCTATACAGGGCATCTCTGCTCATCATAATAAGAAGGTCTAAAGGCTGTGACACACAGCTGACGGTCAACTGTCAAACAGTCACTGAGCATCTGTCAGCTCAGATATAGTGTGTTCCACACCGTCTGCATTAGATGGATCTAATGGATCAGGGGATTTTTGGACGATTGAGCATGTTAACTTCAGTCTCTCTGACTGACTGTTCAGCTTAGCAAACCAGTGCATGAGAAGAAAAGTGAAAGTGATAAAAGTGAGCAAAGTCAACAGGGCACACAGTGAAGGCTATTCTAATTCTACCTGAGCACTGCAATACATAAATAAATACAGCTGCAAGCAGTGATTACTGGGTTCAAGTGCTTTAAGATATTTAAGCACATATGAAAAAATACATTATGTAAGCCTGTGACCACCTAAATCAATAATTTAAAAAAAGCAAATTAGAAATAAAGTGTTTTTGAATCCTTTTTAACCGTTATAGTGCCAGCTGTGCTCTGATCTCCTTAAAACATTGCATGCTTGTTCAGAATCACCTGTCGCATGTGCTCACCATGTTTTGTGAAGTTTTAGTTTTCCGTTTTGGGTACATTTGGACAGGCCCCTTTCTAAACCAGCCCAATTATAGCTTTCCAAAGCATAATTTTTGATAATTATTGATCTAGAGAGTCCAGAGAATTGTAGTACAGTGTACTGCTTTTTTTCTAGATTAAGTGAAAAACCTAGGTCAAGTTCGCAAAAGTAGGTCTTTTCCATCTTCTTAATCATTTAACAAACAGTTTGATTGACAGCAGTGGTTCTAGAGGCAAAGCTGCTCAGAATGAGGAGTTCTATCATATAATACAATTATTACATGTATGTGCGAATAAACGTGCAATATATAATTGTTTACGCATTTGAATAATGCAATATTGCCCCCCAGTGGCCGATTTCTTTCAAATTTCTCACAGACCTTTGGGGCCATGAGTCAAACAGGCCCACTGAGTTTCGTTCTGATCGGCCTCCGTTAACCTTGTCTCATAAGTGCTCAAACTTCATCGGCCAATGACGGCCATGTTTTTTTGAGATGCGCAAATGTCCTTATAGACATTTGTGCCACTTTGGATCAAGACAGTGCAGAGCGATTGTCATGCTGATGGGACAAATGGTTGCGTAGGTATAGTAATTTTTTTTCCCTCTTAAACTGCCGCCAAGTGGTCAAGCCGTGGTCGATTTTTGCCCTGTGTCCTCAGATTGAGTTCTTACATAAGTGTTTTGAGTTTGGTGAAGATATCTCATTCCCTTAAGGAGTTATAGGCATTTTACTAAAAGTGGCCCTGTTCCTTTCGAACATTTTTGCATCCCTTTGCGATGGTGAGTCGAAACTTCAACTTTTTGATAATTATTGATATTCACTCTCCAGAGAATCCTTCTGCACTGGTTGGGTTCCAATCGGGTGAAAAAACCCTAGGACTAGTTTGTAAATGTAGGTTTTTAAAAAATCCCAAATACCCCAAAATTTCGCCAGGCTCACGATCAATCAGCATTTTGTCCAGTATGAGCCAAGGATTCCAATGACATAAGGCATTTGAGCCTGCGACTGACAGTTTAGGAGTTATGTGTGATTTTGTACTTTTGATCACCGTAGAGCCCCTTGGTGATGTTGTCGGCTGTGTGAATGCTACCATCCCTCCAAGTTTCAAGTCTCTACAACTTACAGTTTGGTCTGCATGATCAGTTTTACGTGGAGATTGTTGGTCCGTGGCCATTCTAATAATTACAATAGGGTTTCATGGCTACACATTTGAACCCCTAAATATTTTCAAATGACATGGCCATATGGAATGAAGAAAGTGAAGATCAACTGATCAACATGATTCATATTCAAAATAGTAAGCAAGCGCTGCTTTTTTAACAGTCTGTATATCCACAGTCCTAGTTATAGTGTCCTTTTTTAAATGACAAATATAAATTACTGCTGGTATAAACAATTACTTTCTCTCACTCCGGTGAGAAATGTACATTCTTTGCAGTGTGTTCGAGTGCACCTTTTTGGCCCAGATTCAGACAATACTAGTCAACAACAGCTAGCTTTCATAGACGCTAGTTCTTTGATGTAAAATTGGTGTGTCATGGCCTTGAGACCACCTTACACAGCAAGTAGCAAATCATGGTTTTGTTAATCTGTGGTAGAAATGTCAAAAATGTTGCATCCTTTTTAATAGGAAATACTTTAACACAGGAAAGAGAAATATTTTCAGTCAAACTGATGTATTAATAATATATTTCTTCAGCTTCTTAAGAATGTCTGTTACCTTGGACTAAGATCTGGTGGTCCAAAGCAGTTGAGAGTGGGGATGAGCAGTTTGGCAGGTTTGCGTCCTGTACCTCCAGAATCTGTCTGTGCCCTATGGGTGGGTTTGGGTGTAGATGAGGGTGGATTGGTTTGTTTCTGTACTTTGGTCTGATGTTTGGGGGAGGGGTTTGGACTCCAACCCCTGACAGGTGAACGACAGTGTCGCAGGTTGTTGAATTGCAGTAACTCCTCCCCTAAAAGATTTCCTAATGACGTACGTCGTACTGGGCTGCCTAGATTGGGCAGAAGAAGGTTTCGGCATGTGTTTGGAACAGGTGGGACGTGGAAGTACTTGTCTGGTTCATCAGACTTTTCTACAATGGATGGACGTTTATTCTCAGTTAATATACTGGAGTCTGGGAAGTTCTGCTGCAAGGAGAAAGTAAAAACATCAGGGAATGGTCAGAGACTGTACAGTATATAGCTCATAGATATGTATAACGCTCAACTTGACTTCATTTACCATCCTATGAGTTCACAGACCATCAACTGACGTCAAGTTGACCATTACAATTACGTATAGCGACCCATAGAAACATTCGCTAATGAGGTATCTATGTATACATATCTATGATACAGCTGACACAGACCACTCTTTCAATACAATGAATGAGAAAAACTGGAATGCCCAAGATGGCAGCTGTAGTAAAGTAACTCTCACAATTCAAATAAAAGAATCAGGTCAGTCATGATTGTATTTCATGGTTACCATTGTTTTAAAAACTAGAGAATGTGGTTAGACTGCAGACAGTTCTTCCTATATTTTACCTATATTTTCCTTATCTAAATATTCTGAAGTCCATAAAGAGTGGGGTGGTAACTTGGGGCTTGAACTGAGTATTGGGCCCAAGCCCCTTATACAAGTACAGCAAGCCAAATTTCTTAATTATTATTTCTAAAACAAAATGAATAGAGAAGTGAACTAGCTACTTTTGATTAACTAGCTTTGATAGTAATAATGAATGGTTTAGGTTACTATTTAAGTATGTATGCGTGTTGAGAGATTGTAGTCTTACCTCAGTCTCACTGCCCTCTCTCAGATTGTATGTGAGGTTTCGGTGGATGTCAGTAGTGAAGACACTGGCATACTCAGGATATAGTTCAAGAACTTCACTTAAACCTTTCATACTGATGTACTGCAGGTCACAGTATGTCAGTGCCTTTACATCTGCATTTGTCTTCATCACATGATTCTGGCCTGGCAGGTCTGAGCCAATCAGATCTCCTTTTCCTGTAATGAGATCATTGAATAAAATCAACTACTCTATTACAATTTATTTTTATACCAATCTAATATTTAATTCTGTTTACCAATGTACTGTAGACCATATATACCAATAATCCCACTACTAGAAGAATATTTAAAGCAACAGAGAACAACAGAGATTTTTAGAAAAAAAACAAAAAAAAACAATTAAAATAAACCATGTCTGTGCTATTAAGGTGTCTGAGTCGAAAGTAGTTGCTGTGGTAATTGACAGCTGTACACCTAAAACATTCCATCAACGTATAGTACATCAAGATGTAGCACTCAGAAGGAAAATCAATATAATGTAATGTAATATAATGTCCAAAAAATAAAAACTCAAAAAACAAAAAACAAAAGTCAAATGGTAGAAAAGCAACAAAGAAATGTTACAAACCCAGAATAGCCAAGACCATGTTGTCCTTTAGAACCTCCAGTGACCCAGAACAGACAAAGTAGTTGGCCTGCAACGCATCCCCCTGTCTGATGAGATATTCCCCCGGTGTACAGAAAGTGGTTTTGATATGGAGGGAGAGAGAGCGCAGGCAACCCCTACTAGCACCATCAAACACGGGCAGCTGCAGGATATCTTTGTTTAAGTGCATGGCTATATCAGCACGCAGCTCATCAGGAAAATCATGTAAGAGCTGCAGAAAAAAAGAACCTTCTTTACTATTTACTAACAATAAAAAATAAAAAATAATTTTTCTTCCTTTAAAACTTTGTTTTTGAGTGTATTAGACTTTTAAAAATTATTTAAAAGATTTAAAGATTTAGACAATTAGAAATGAGGGTGAGTAAATTATCAGGAAAATTTTATTCTGAAAGTGGAGTAATCCTTTAAAAACGGTCGCTCTCATGTACTCTGTAGCATGCAAAATACGTATTTAGTTGTGTGTGTTTTTTTTGCACAGCTTGTAGGTCTCTGGCTAACCGGCTAACAGCAATATCTGTTTGCTCGCAATTGTCTAGAAATGTGTCGATGAATAGTGAAAGTTTATCTTTGTTATTACTTGGAGTTCTGATAAAGAATAGAGCAATACGTAGGTGTATAAACTGCAGTGCTTTATCAACATGTTTCTGCGTTTGGCTAATGGATATACCATGGCTGTTTGGGTGTTTAATGTCATGGTGATGGGTGTTCCTTTTCCGACATGCACTGCACGCACTAGACCAATCACAACAGACTGGGTCATCGGACCAGTCATCGCAGATTAGCATCACGCAAAGGAGGGGTTCGGAAAAATTAACCTTTGAGTGAATCGTTTTGGAGTCATTGAGCAAATAAGGTAAAAATAAATGCATATTATAAGACAATAAAATTGTTTTTTCACCTTGCATGCATGTCAACCTGTTGTTGGGGACTCCCAAAACCAAAATATGAACCTTTCATAATCAATAATAGGGGCACTTTAAATTATATTCCCCAACACCGTGGATGGTGTGTTGATATGTGTGTGGTAAAAAAGATATCTCTGCACAGGCTGAAATTATTTGACATAAACTGTAAATTAAATTTGATAATGCCAAGCACTCTCACCTCATTGACATCAATGCCATTATTCACAGACCAGGTGGTCTGGAAATATTCCAGCATGCGTTGTTTCAGCTGCTGTGGCAGCCGGTGAACACGAATGAAGTCCTTCAGATCTTTCATGCGCGTGTGATATAGTGAGCGACGTGAGTACATGCGCTGGATGATGGCTGTTACATTCCCAAACACCACAGCATGCATCAGAGCTGTGTGAGAGAAACAACCAATATCATTCACAGTCTAACAAATTGACAACAATAAACAGCCTAATATTAAACATGGGATGTTAAACATGTACAGAACTATGAACCTGTTTATAATTCCTTACTCATGGGATACTGATTTGTTTACATGGTGAAAATTAAATTTTGTAATCTGTGTTCAGGTTGTAGGGAAACTCTAACCTACATTTTCTGAGATATTAACAGAGATGTTTGTGCTGCACATTACAGAAGAAAATGTGTTATATATGTAAATTGTTTATAGAAAAATCCTAGATCTAGTATAAAGTATCTAGTATAATTGTGGGATTTTTAAATTCTTATTTCTGTCTTAGATATAAAATCTACATTGTGTCAGTATTCTTATTCTAGCCCAGCATGGCAAAGGTAGACGTATGACTACCGCGTCTCTTCTCCATGTAATGAGGTGTTGCACATGGCGAAGTTGATGCTGCATATGGTGAAGAATGATGTGTTTTTCAGCAGCTGGATTCATCACTTCAGTAGATTCTTTCCTCATTGTTTAGTCAGGGAGAATGCTGCTTGTGATGTAGATGAGGCACTGTGGCCAGACCAAAATAGTGTTTTTGTGTTTTAGACTTGTATACAGTGTATCACTGACAATGCAAAAGGTATAAAACTACTGGGATATTCAGAGTAATGTTTTGTGTTAGTTGGTAGCCAGATCTATTCATATGATGCATGTACAGTACTGTGCAGTCTTAGGCCACTAGTATTTTCATCAGCTAAAAAATGGTTTAAAGTCAGTTAAAGTCGGTCTTTTGCTGTAGTGTGTCAGTAGGAAATTTCTGATTACATTTCCAAACATTCATTTTGCCATTAATCGTAATAATCCAGTGAGATTTTTGTTTGCACAAGGAGTCTGACAACATCTGATCTGATCTCATCATCATCCAGTCTGTCTGGAAAGACATGAAGAAACAGAACAAACTCAGACAGACTAAATCCAGAAGAACTGTGACAAAGTCTCCAGGATGCTTCAAGAAACCTACCTGCAAGCTGCAGCACTGTTAAAAGTTTTAGGCACTTGTGTAAAAATGCTGTAAAATGAGGATGCTGTCATAAATAGATTTTCTTTATCAATTACCTTCTAT
>JAHKKF010478877.1:0-15379 GCA_019740295.1 Labeo calbasu | reverse complement strand
GGGCAGAAACTCGTCCACGGGCAGCATTTTTTTGAGCGGGTTGGCCCGCAGCAGCTTCTGAGCACCGCGTAGCGAGATCGCGTATCCCAGCGTCCAGTACGAATAATCCGCCTCCACCAGGTTGTGGATTCTGGGCACAGATTTCTCCGGTCGGTCCACCTGCATCCGCTTCCGGCCGATATAACTGAGAGACAGAGACAAACAGCTCATGTGTTTAACTCGTTTTAGATGTCCAGCAGAGGGCGCCGTACACATACATTCACTTACATCAAGTCCCAGTCCAGCCGCTGAGATGTGATCTCATCCATCAGATTCTGCAACCGACGCTTAAAGAAAACCTCAAAGCGCAGATCGTCCTCGATCACCAGAGACGTCTTCAGCCCCCGATCCACAATCTAACACACACACAGAACCGTCATGCACTGCAACTACACTGAGTAAAGACATTTCCATAATTTAAGATACCATAAAAATTACCGTTTTATATTTAAAAAATAAACCCACTGAATGTATGTGTGTGTGTGTGTGAGAGAGAGAGAGAGAGAGAGAGAGAGAAAAATGTATAAAATTTTGTGTTTTGAAAAATATATTCAAATATTTATTGTAAATTATTTAATAAAGTTTTTTTTTTTAAATAAAAAAAAACATATTTTGAGAATATATAAAATATGTTTGGAGAAATATATATTTTAAATATTTCCTAAAAAAAAAAAAAAAAAAAAAAAAATTCAAATATTATAAAAAGCACTCTCGCTCTCACCTCGGTCCAGATGTTGTAGTGCGACAGGAAGCAGCCTAACTCTCCTTTAGTGAGCGGCCGGCCGTGATACGGGTCGCTGTATCCGGGCAGCATCTCAATCCCCAACGCCTCAATCTGACTGACATTCAGCGCCCTGAAACATAAACACGCACTCATGTCAGACGGTCTGTATGTGAGCAGAACAGACAGGTGAGAGACTGGATTATGGGAGGCTCATGTTTGTGTGTGAACACGACCCGTTTGTGTGTTTGAGACATACTTGCCATCTACAGCTGCGATGATTTTGCACGCGATCTCTTGCTCGTACAGAGTCCTCAGCATGCGCTCTCTGCGGTCCGAACGCCTCAGCAGGTTTATCATAAACACCTCAACATACATACCATACAACTGATGAATATCTACAATCATATTATACAACTTCATGAAGTAATTTAAAAGTAAACATGTAATATATAAATCTGATGAATATATACATGTAACCCTAGACCACAATTTTTCAGAACTGATTTATAGATCATCTGAAAGCTGAATAAATAAGCTTTCGATTGCTGTATGGTTTGTTAGAATGAGGACAATATTTGATCAAGATACAACTACTTGGCATTACTAGAATCAAAATATTGAGAAAAATCACCTTGGTCAAGTTGAAGTTGTCCAAATGAAGTTCTTAGCTATGCATATTACTAATTAAAAATTAAGTTTTGATATATTTGCGGTAGGAAAGTTACAAAATATCTTCATGAAACAAGATCTTCACTTAATATCCTAATGATTTTTGGCATTTTGACCCATACAATGTATTACAAATATACCCATGCTACTTAAGACTGGTTTTGTGGTCTAGGGTTACACATAATATAGAAGATTGATGAATATATATATATATATATATATATATATATATATATCTTTCACTATTTTAAATATAATAAATGTAATATACAAATAACATGATTTTCAGTAAAAAACAGCTGTATTAGAGTACAGTACTATGATACAAAAAGATACAACACAATAATATAAAATTTAATACTACACTGTTTTATGCTATAACAATATAAAATAAAATATAAAAGTATATAAATATAAATACAAAATACAATTAAGAAATAATTGAAATAAAATTGAAGAAAAATGTTTTATATAAAAGTATTACAATTCTATTGACAAATAAAACTAAATAAAAACTAAATAAAATAAAATATTGAAATATACAGTCAAACCAAATATTATTCAGACACCAGATATCATTTTAAATATTTTTACTAGTGGGTACAGGACTCTATATTTAATTTATGTAAGTAAGGATAGCAAAAAAAAAAAAAAAAAAAAACAATTACAAATTTGGGACCAAAAATAATTCAAACACTTTGACCTAACCTGTTTTGCTTAAGTGTTTTTTTGTTTTCTTTAATTGCTAATGTGACCTTTTTACACCACAAACTGAACAACATTAAGCATTGCTAGGTAATTGTTTAACAAAGTATTGATAGTTTTGTAAATATTGTCATACTGACAGTTGTCTGAATTTTTGGTTGATTGTAATCCATCACATATTGTTCTATCAAAGTTATCTGACATTATCAAGATGAATTTGTTCTGACACTGTTTAACTCTGAGTTCTTATATTTTATTACCATTTTCCAAACTATAGTGAATAAACTGTGATAATGTGAGAAAGATGTCTGAATAAATTTTGGTTTGACTGTAAATTGTTATATTATGCTATTTTATATTATACTATTTCTTAAAATAACACATTATACCTCATGAAAGCCCATTTTATCCGGCTGTTTAGGAGGAAGAGAGAGATACACAGACGGCTCTGATGGAGGATTGCGCACTGAAGACAAAACACACAGAACAATCAAGGACATTTCGTTACGCTCTTTCAGCTGAAAAACAAGAGCATGTAAAGTCATGTTGGCTCGTCATGTGACTCACCCATAACTTCCAGCAGCGAGTGCAGAAAACTGTCCGCCTCGTCCTGCAAGGTATTATGGGAGCGCAGGGGCACGGGGAAATACCCATAAGTCTCTCTGTTGCAGATGTACATCTGAACCTCTGTGGAAAACGGCAGTAAAATTCAAGCGAAAGCACCACACATGATAACCAAACATAATCTGCGCAGTCAGAGACGCACCTGCCATCCGTGCGGAGAAGGCGAAGATGATGATGTCATCGTAGGCCCAGCTGTAGTCGGGATGAGGCGGGTAGAAGGCGAGCTCACGGGACGCCTCCTTCCTCAGGTCCAGCAGGAAGGTGGAGTGAACCATGGGAACGGCGAAGCAGCCCTTACGCTCCTGTCTGCGGATGGGCATGTAGGCCGGCGTCCGCTTATAATAACCCTGCAAACACACGCTCACTCGTTAAGCAGGACTGCGACCAAATATGTGTGATGACCACCTTTTTTTCCTGACTGAAGGCCCGTTCACACCAAGGTCGATAACTATAACTATAACTATAAATAGGAGTTTAAAAATTGTTCTAAGTTTAACTGTAACTATAACAATAACGGCACCGATGAATGATGTTGCTGGAATCCTTTACAGGTTGGTTTTTTTTAGCTGATAAACAATAAAAATAATCATAACCAATCAGAATCCATCTGGAGTTTGAGAGTTTGAGAATTTAAAGTGACAGACAACAAACCTGCAGCACACAATTAAAATAAACATCTTAAAAGAGAAGTCCACTGATTTGAACTTTCAAAATGCAGTTTAAATGCGGCTTCAAACAATCCTAAATGGGGTTGTAACCAATCGCAGGCGAGGAAGAAGGGTCTTATCTAGCGAAACGATCAGTTACTTTCAGAAAAACAATACAATTTATGTACTTTTTAATGTCAAATGCTCATCTCCAAAATCTTCCTACATAGTTGTTTTACCTTTTTTGTTAAGGTGTTTGATCTTCTTTGCACGTTCACTTTACAAAGACTGGGTCGGAACTTCTGCAGTGATGTAGGATGATTTTTGAAGTTGAGGGAGAAAATACCCTTAATAATAATTTCGACATACCCTAACTGTCTTGAGCCAGAATACACAGAGTTCAGGGAGAGAAAGACAAGACGAGCGTTTGAGATTAAAAAGTATTTAAATTGTATTTAATGACAATAACCGGTCGTTTCGATAGATAAAACCCTTTTTCCTCGGCTGGGATCCTTTACAATTGCGTTTGGGATCGTTTGAAGCCACATTTAAACTTTATATATATAATCTAAATTAAGTAAATCAAAATGCACACATTTCAACACAAACTGTCATTTCAGATGCGATTAATCCTGATATATTGTTTGACAGCCCTAATAAATATTCTTTAACAAACCCATTTGCATATTCCAGATGTCAAGAGCTTAAATCCCCAAATAGAGCTTTTCTTTTAAAATGACAAATTTTCTGCCCTTTGTTTCACGTAATATTCCCAATCTGGCAACCAACTCTCTCTGAAAACACCAGAAAACATGTATGTTGGAGTAACAATCTTCATTGCAATATTCTGCTCAAATGAAAGTCTGCGGTCTGCGTTCCTTTACATGGCCATTTGCACTGTTTGCTGCACAAGCAAACTTTCTCAGTAACAAACTGTATTAAACCCAAACATTTGTTGTTTACATAAAAGTGCAAGAATTCAGATGAACATTCAGAGACATTTCTCTAATGACAACCACTATAATTTTGTGCAAAATTAACTATAACTATCAGTTTAACCATTACGCAGCATGACTAAAATGCCTTGATTTTTAGTCATTGAAACCCGACTAAAAAAATATGGTTGACTAAAAACAACGGACACACTCGGACACACCTGGGACGTCATGCCGCACCAGAAGTTTGAATAAGCCGCTCTGGATTCCAGCATCGGCGCCGCGATCGTCTTGTTCTCCCGCATCAGCTTCCATAAAACATCCCGGTTAGTCAGCAGGTTATCACAGTCCACCATCTGCAATCAGAGACACGCAGCCATCAGTTTGTCTCTCTCTTTTTTTTTTTCCCCCACAGCGTCTCCCCATAACTTAATTTTAGATCTGCAACTTATTTATTTAATGATTCATTGTTTCACAAAAATGGCAACTTTTAACAGCAGGTTCCCCTGTGGAAAAAGAAGTGCAATTTCATAATTACTTCTATTGTCTATGAAATATAATTAAAGCACTGCTGAATGTACTGCCAAACATTTATGGTAAAACACATTTGTAGGTTGCAATTAAGTAGATTTAGAATGTATTAACTTGAATTATTTTGAAATTGGATTGGACAGATTTGGCTCCTGAATCAGAATCACACTTTATAAAAGACTTTGCAGAGTTAATGTTTTTAGTAGATGCTTATTGCAGAACGCTTTATGAGAAAACATTATTTCAGTCGTTCTGCTTCTTTGTAATCATTTGTGATATTTACTAGGTATTTCTGAGTAAAATTAAATCCACACAAGTTCTTTTTAGTGCGGTTTGAATCAAGAGATGACTTAAAAAAAATGTTTTAATTCATGTCAGTTACTGAAGATCAAACTCAATGTGGTTCTCCAGTAAAGATGTTTAAGCTTTATATATGCCAGTGGTTTTGACTCCTCACCAGCGGCTCGGCAGACAGTGTGTTTAATCCTATAATGGTACAGAGTACTTTGACTAAAACACATGCAAACCAGTTAAACTAGTGTGGAGCCGAATGCTGGACAGCAGATTGAAGAACAGAGCTGATCACAGAGCAGCAGAAATAAACACATAGAAATAACCGGCATACTAAACATCACTGCTAACTATAGACGACCGAGCGCTCCGCTGAGCGATGGGACGCGGTCTGTGACCCTCTACAGACTAGAGGTGAAGTGTAATTACAGTGTGACGTGACGCGGGTCAGTTTAGGTCACGCTACACACTACTGTCATATTATCCGCACCGACAGTCAACATTACAGCCGTGGATAATGGTAGTTGACTTCAGTCAAGGGTAAAGTGACTCATCTCAGACATAAACTGAACTTTGAAAAAATTTTCAGATGACGTACCATAAAGTAGTCGGCCCACATCTCACGCGCCGTGTCGAGGGCCGCCTGACGGAGCTTCATCACGTGCTCGTATCGCAGGTTGGTCCAGTGCTTCGGCCCACTCTCGTCTTCATAGACGCTGAAAAGAACCCAGACAAAGAAATTGATGAGCCACAAAACCTTCAGACACACAAAGGCACATCTTTACTGTGCTGGACTTATTTGTTGTCCTATCAGTTATTTCAAATATACATTAAAATGCAATTGATACATAGAATATTTATATATATATATATAAACTAAAACAGAAATAAAAATAAATGCAAATAATATTTAACAAATAAAATTTATTACAAAAAAAATTAATTAAAAATTTGAAAACAACAAAAACAACTGAAAATTACAAAAATACCAAATTACAGCAAATCTACAAAACTTTAAAATTACAAAAACTTTAATATGAAAAGAGAAACAAAAAATAAAATCTAATTCAAAATATCAACAAAAACTGTACTAGTATCTCACACTAAAAAAAAAAAAAAAAAAACTAAAAAAAAAGTATTTAAATAAGTATTAAAAAATAAAATCAGTTACATTTTTAATGTTTAAAGAAAATGTTTATTTATTTATTTTTTTCAGAGATCAACAGAACACTGATAGTAAACAAATCTGGATTTATTTAACGAAATATGTTTTCTATTATAAGAAGAGTAAAAGCAGACATTGAGTGAAAGTGTGTGTAAATGTTTCTGTTGTCCTTTAGTTTGTGTTTACACAGGAGTTCAGTTTTGGGTTCAGATGTAGTTTAAGGTCAATCTCACCTGGGCTCCTCCTGAGGTCTCCACTCCACATAATGATAGAAGTTCTGGACGTTTGTCAGCCATTCGCGCAGGATTGCGGTGGTGTTGTCTAAATTATGATCTGTGGCCACCCTGAGGACACAGAGATCATATGAAAACCGTTCAGCATCTGAAATGGACATGTAAAAGATGGCCACTTCTCCAAACATGAATGTCAGAATAGAAAGCAAATGACTATAATTAGAGCTTTTTAATTTTCCTTCCTTTTCTGAATGTTGAGTTTGCTCTCATGTGCAGCGCTGTAAAATCACCCCGTATTTAACTGCAATACATGACCTTTGGAAAACCAAGCTTGTCTTTAGCGTTTGGCTGCAGAACGAACACATGAGAACAAGAGAACTTCACAGACAGAAAGAAAGCTGGTACATACTACAGTACTCTTTTCAAAATGTTTTACTTCAGAAAATGAGTCAGATTCACTTACACAGTTGCCCGTGTTGGAAAAAGCTACTTTTAAAAGTAATGCATTACAGTACTGCATTACTCTATAAAAAGTAACTAATTGTGTTTTTTTGTTTTGTCACCTGGGCTGGGCTTGAAAAAGTAACTCAAATTTAAAAGTAACGCATTACTTTACTAGTTACTTGAAAAAGTAATCTGATTACGTAACTTGCGTTACTTGTAATGCATTACCCCCAACAAAGACAGCTGCTGTACGTGTGTGTGTGTGTGTGTGTGTGCGTTCAGGTGAGTTCAGCAGATGATTGTGAGGAAATCAAGGCAATTTATCACTGAGATCATACAGGCCGTCTGCTGGAGATCAGGGTTTAGCTGTGAACAGATGGTTTCCAGGTGCACAATCTCATATCAAACACACACACATATGCACAGAAGCTTATGAATGTTCCTCAGGCAAATTCCATTCCTCTTTTTTTTCCAGTCACTTGATCAGATCTGACACCCCCGTCCATCTCCATCAGGATTGTGTTTGAAGATCTACAGGTTTGAATGCTTGCTAACACTAAATTGTGAAGACAAAAATTACTAGTACCCTACTAGCGTTCATGATTAGATTTAGAGATCTGAAGAAACACTAGAATGCTTCAGAAACAAAGGATGAGTTCAAACTAATTACATGCAGAACAAATATTTTTCTTTAAATTTCCAAAAATAACTATATTATATTATATAAAAATATGGTATATATGTTTAGATAAACATATAGAAATGAATACTTTTATTTGCCAAGTATGCATTAAATTGATCAAAAGTGACAGTGAAGACATTTATAATGTTACAAAAGATTTCTGTTTCTGTTCTTTACAACTTTCTATCCATCAAAGAATACTGAAATAAAATGCATCAGTTTCCACTGATTAATAATAACTTTAACTAATCTGATGGCTGCTGAAAATTCAGCTTTGCGTCGCCAGAATAAAAGATATTTTATTCAGTTATTTTAAAAGTGCAATATAACATTATATATACATTTTAATGGTATTGTAATAATATTTTACAGTTTTAGTGTTTTTACTTTATCAAATACATGCAGCCTTAGTGAGCATGTAACAAAATAATCTTACCGACACCTAAACTTCGAACGTCAGTGTATTATATTTCCATATTTTACATTATATATAATTATGGTGATAAATGGTGATTTAACATCTGTAATGTGGCTGTCTGATTCATAGAGAGTCATCAAAAGAAAGTGCACATTCGATAATTAAAGCCATTAAGACACTCGAGGAAAAAAAGGCGCCAAACCACACACCAAACCTCTGCGCTCCAATTAAGAGAGCCAATCACACGGCGACGCCCATCCGACAAACGTTCAGTGTAACGGTAAAAATAGATGCTTGAGCAGATGAGAAACCCACTGGAGATGTTGAACACGAGCTGTCGGCGTGTCTTTGCTCTCGTGTAAGTTTGTTAACTGCAGCGCTCTGCCGCTGTGATGCTATGGTTATGTAGCGAGCCTGCTTGTTAGCGGTCGGCGCCTCTCATCACTGATTTAAGTGCAGTTTGAGTTTATTCCAGTAATAACGCCTTAGATTATATGGAATTTGATGAACGTGTGCTGACGCTCTGATCTGCCAAGATGTTCGCCTGTTCAAAGACTTTTTTTTAAATACAGCTCAGTATGTTAAAGCGCTAGCGAGTCTTGTACCGCATGTGGTTTAGTTCTGGTCTCTTTGTGGCAGCGACACAAACCCTGGCGGTTCGGTTTCAGTTGTTAACTACGTGCTGAGAGCGATGCTTCAGTTCTGGATGCCGCTGCGACTCTGAATGAATGAAACGAGGATGATATGATGTCAAAAATGTTTTACATGCCGCTTCTACATGCCAATTCTGATGCTATTTTAAATTCGCCCAACAATTAAACATTCACATTAAAGTAAGAGTTCACCCATAATTTCATTCATTTCTTGTCATGCTTGTTTAAGGCCTGTTTACACCAAGAATGGTAACTATCAACTGAGCTCTTTAAAGTCTCTTTAAAGTGTATTCTACTTGGCTGTTGTTGTTTTTAATCAGAACAAAGTTCTCTTACATTGGATTATATGAACATACTTTAAGAGAACTTGGCTCTGAATTGACAAAACAAATAAGCACCATAAAAATGAACCATACAATTTATGTGCTAAAGATGATAAGATTACTAATTACTAATCCCAGCCTCCGCCCAATTAGAAGTGCAGGCACTTACATAGAAACCTATTCATAGGAGCCTGGTAAAAATTCTTATTTTAAAGAAAATTGTCAGATGGATTTAGAGGCTTTTGCATCTGAACTCTTCATTTTAACATTAGAAATTAAATGTTGATGTTAAATCCATTGTTATTTAAATATAATTATTCTAGTATTTAATGCAATTACATCAGAAGTAATTGTAATTAAATTACAGAAAAATCAGGAGTAATCCCTTACTTACTTTTTTAAGGGAATGTAATTAAATTACTGCAAGCAGTTGCTTAGTATTGCATCATACCCAACAATGGGACAATTCTCTTAAATAAGTAGGTAAGAATTTTCATTTTTGGGTGAAATATGTGAAACGTCACCATATTATGATTTGAGGGTCCATAAATGCATTGTTTTCACTTCGAACACATTGCTTTAGCATGTAAAACCAAACTTCTTTTACTATCTTTCAGTTAATCTGATTTTGTTATCGAATGCATTTTTCACGTTTTTCATAAGTGTGAGAAGTTATGTCATAGTTTATGGGACCATCTGTAAATACTATAAATATAAAAGTATTTGATGAATGTAAAGAAATCATGCTCTAAATTAATAGAAATGTTAGGACTGTTTGAAGTTATTCCGCCGTGTCGTCTCCCTTAATGTTACATCTTTGAGCCAGGTAACAGAAATCGATATGTAGTTCACTACACAATTCGTTTATTAAAGATGTCTTCCCTAGTTTTATAACATGCACACTTTGAGGCCATAAAGTCTCTCAGGAGGTGTTTCATATATTTAATCTCGCTGTCGCCGCAGGGCACGTTTTCAGCTCACTGACTCTCATTCATGCAGGAAACTCATTCATGTGTTGTTTTCTCACAAATTCCATCAGTGAGGGCAACGCGCATTCATGAACTCGGCTACAAAGACACGTCGGCTGATCAGATCGGCACGAATGGGGGAAAAAGGGGGCAGAGCTGATCGAGGGGCATGAAGGGGGTGTCTGTCTGCCCTGGACACGTCTAAACTCGCTTACTTCCCCTCCACGCACACAGGCCTCAGCAGGAACAGAGTCAAAACTATCCTGCTCTCATTTCCAAACAGGGATAAATCATACATCAGATCTCGAAAGACTGACGTAAACACAGCTGGTGTTAGACTAGTTCACTCAACACACAAACGTCTCTCTGTTGTTTACTTTCGCTCGCTTCATTTGTAGCAAGCCTGCAGTCACACTTACAATTTTACGTGCAATGCATCAGGACGCGCATCAGCCAGACGCGCAATTGCGCAGAACACCACTTGTGATAAATTACGCCAAATAGGTCAATCCGCCGGAACTCACCATACAGCCATGCGGTCTTTGGGGTAGTTGAGGCGGTCGATGGCACCGAGGACGTGCGGCAGAGAGTGCGCCGAGTTGCGGCACACCAGTGCGACCAGCACCCGCGGCGCGAGCAGCGCAGACTCCGGGCTCCAACGCTCCTCCGGGAAATAACTGCGCACCGGACCGGTCCATAGCAGCAGGAAAAAGAAACACAGCACATGCATGACCGGAGAACGAGAAAATGTGAGAAAAAGAGGAAGATCGGGCAGAAAAGCGGAACAGCGAGACTGATCGCGAAGCGCTGACGCGAACAGTGATCATCGGCGATTTATTGCCAACCCACAGAAATACGGAGCTACACTAGGTGGTCCAGGGAGGAGATTTAAAGGGAAAGGCTTCTTACTAAAAAGAGAAAGATTGTGTTAGAAAAAACGTCAGACAAATACAGCACTCTCAATCGTCTGGTACATGACAGAGAGACTATAATATACGGCAATTAAACTGTACATACTGTAATTAAACTCTACAAACGGTCGTGTGTTCGCCTATTTCGCGGCCCCTTTAAAAAAATCAGCTGCACTCGGTTGGAATCTGCCAGAAAGTTTGTGGGCGTTGCTAACATACACTTACATACGGGACAAATATACAGACAGTACTGAATCTCATGAGGAGACCAGAATAGTATGTACATTGGAATAGTTGAAAAAATATGGCCGTGGGACAAAAGTGCTTTCTGAAACACAATGAAACGCAAAGCACATCACACACTTCACATTTTTGAAGCGCTCATCTGTTGGTCACAGTCATGTAAATACAATGTAAATCAGCCACTACATTTTGTTAATATTTAAGGGCAATGTATAAAATGACACGTGAATGACTAATATAATATAATAGGCATAATAAAAATTATAACCCTACCTTGTTGACATTTTATTTGTAGCCTACTGTTATTTTATTTTTTCTCGTTGTAAATTGTTTAAAATTATGTGTGTGCATGTTTATAAAGAATGTTACTAAAACGTTGCCAGCATGTACAACTTTTTTTAATGCTTTTGCAGATTTGAATTTGAATCGTAGACTCAGAGGATCATCAGCGCCCCCTGTTGTTCGGATATTTTAACGTTTTTAGTGATTTTTTTTTCCCGAGCTTTTTCTTCCAATGGAAGTTCGACATGTCATTTCCTCATACAGAGAGGCTGTACTAAAATTAGGAAGTGTTTTGTTTGCTCCATCCATTTTCATTCCTACACAGAACCAGAATTGTTTTGGGTGAAAACTCTGTTTATTTTCTTTTTTTTCTCTTTAAATGGCGCTTGAGGCTGACCTGTCGTGTCCTGTGTGTACTGAAGTCTTCAGTCATCCGGTGTTATTGAGCTGTGGTCACAGTTTTTGCCGTCAGTGCATTAATGCTCACTGGACCTCCAGCATCTCCAGAAACTGTCCCGTCTGTCGACAGGTATCACCGCAGGAACCGGTGTCCAATCTAAGCCTGAGAAACACATGCGAGTCTTACCTGAGAGAACAAAACACGAAGAAAGACAGGGATGGGGAACATGTTTGTCAGATCCACGGAGAGCTGATTGAGCTGTTCTGTCAAACAGATGAACAGACGATATGTGCAACGTGTAAGAAACAACGGCACAAACGGCATAAAACACAACCGCTACACCTGGCTGTACGACAACGCAAGGTTAGAAGGCGTGTGTTATCAGTATATATCTTTTGGTTATACATTGTGTGTTTAAAATATTTTAAGCAGCTTAAATCTCTCAAATCCAGCCAACATAATAATAAATTATTGTTAAGTGATTACAAATTCCAAACATATGTTAAATCTATGAATAAGGTCAAATTAAATAAGTTTATATATTAATTATGTGTATGGTTATCTGTAAAGGGGAAGCTGAAAGCAGCTGTTCGTCCAGCTGAGAAGATGTTGTCATTACAGAATGGCACAGCACAAGATGGCAAGGTTTGTTATTACAATCAGGTAACAATAATAGGCGTTCCATAGATGTCTTATTTAGATAATACAGGACCAATAAAGGACTAAATCTGTTACAACAGGCAGGAATGCTCCATAGCTTTGTTTTACATTTGTAACGGTATTACATATTTCAAGTGGATAGAAAACAGCAGGAAGACTGAAGTCACTGTTATCAGGATACACACAAACACACATACCATGAACTGATATGAAACAGAGATGGGAATAATCAAAACCATGAAAACTAATGGAAACGGGACATAGAGTAAACACATGAAATGAAACTAGGAACAAATTAGAATGTTAATACAAACTAGTCCATGGACAATTTCAAAATAAAAGTTTAAAAACACAGAGCAACACCACTGTGGTTTATTTCTAATTAGTTAGAATGTACTTACAACTGACCTGGTAGCAGTAACACTTTTTGCTTTTACCTTCATGGCATATCAAATGAGAGCCTGATCTTATTTAAAAAAAAAAAAAAGTATGTCATTTGATGTCACATTTGAAAGATAACAGAACCTCCATATCCTCCCAGACTCAAGCTAAGGAGACAGAGAGAAGAATCCATGATGAGTTTGAAAAACTCCATCAGTTCCTCAAAAAGGAGGAGGAGAGCAGGATATCAGCTCTAAATGAAGAAGAGAAAGAAAGGAGAGGGAAGATGAAAAGGAAAACACACTCGCTCTCAGACAGACTGCGGGAGGTGGAGGAGCGGATGAAGGACGATGACGTCACCTTCCTTCAGGTTGGGACGAAAGCAACTTCACATACTCACACGTTTTGTTATTTTATGACAATCACTAATCTGGCTGTCTCAATGTGCATTCCCACAGAATTATAACAGCATCATGAACAGGTATTGTTTGTTTTCTAAAAGAAAATATTCATGAGTTTATCTGTGTATAAATTTGGTATTCTGAGGTGTGTGTGTGTGTTCAGTGCAAAATACATACTTTCAGATCCAGAACTGAGTTCAGAAGCTCTCGATGTTCCCAAACATCTGGGTAACTTGAAGTACCAAGTGTGGGAGAAGATGAAGGACATTTGCCCTTACTGTGAGTGCTAGATGTTGCATTGAATTTAGAGCTGGACTTCTTCTTCTTGTTGTAGTCTATATTATGTTCACACTGGTGTTTTAGGAACCTAATCAAAGTAAGAATGATATTATTATTATTATTATTATTGTTAATAATCATAATAATATAAGGATTTATAGCAGTTTTATCTATACATTTTTTTTTTCATCTGTTCTTCACAGACCCTGTGATCCTGAACCCAAACACAGCTTCAGCAGACATCTCAGTGTCAGATGATCTGACTTCTGTGACCTCATGCCTCCGTTGGCAGGATGAGCCCAACCCTTTTCCTCTGCACAGCAACCGTATAGTGTTGGGGAGTGTGGGGTACGGTATCGGCACTCACACGTGGGAAATTGAGGTGGGAAACAGTCGCCACTGGAGCCTTGGAGTGTGTTTTGGATTGGAGGGAAAACCTATTACAGAGCCTTTGACACCTGCAAACGGCTTCTGGGGTCTCAGACGCGACGGAGACTCGTACGAAACGATGACCACTGGGATGTCAAGATTAAATACCAATGTAAATCCAGAGGTAGTGAGAGTAAAGCTTGAGGATTATGTTGACGACACATTGGAGAAGAAACGCTGGAGGAAGGTGAGATTTTTTGATGCCAGGAGTGATTCTCTTATTGCAGGATTTTCTGAAGTGCCTTTGGAAAAGAAACTCTTTCCCTTTGTGATCCCAGAACATCAGGCCGTCCCTTTGCGTGTCGTTCCAGCAAACATAATTCTGACTGTTGAACAAAAACTGTCATTCAGGGAGAGACATGATGTCTTGATCAGAGTGTGTTTTGGTTTTATCATTGTTATATTGTTGATTCTGGTATGGTCGAATGACAAACGACACAAATGAAAAGGAAATGGCTGTTCATATACTGTCATGGTCTGTTATACTGGTTCAGTCTGCTGAAACAGACTTCTGAAAATCACACCAGCAAAACCAAAGGGTTCTTGCACTATTTACATGTGAATATAATGGAGCTCACATGCTTCATGTAACTGTTACAGGGCACAGTTTCTACGTTACACGTTAAGCTGTCATTATTTTCTCATAACTGTTATCATTAGCATATTTTTACATTTAGTAATATTTCTATTCAACATAGCAATTCTTCAGATTTGAATTAACATTTGTTACATTTGTAAAAATTGCCCATGCAGTATATTTAAGTATCTACAGTAATAAATATTTAATTCCACAAATTCTTGTGAAATTTAGTAGATTATAGATTTGGGGAAAGAAACAATAGAACCAATCAAAGATTAGCTTTTTTTTTTTTTTTTTTTGCTGTTGTTTTTATTTTTGATAATACTTGCTTATTTTCACTTCTATTGTCAATTAAATATACATTTCAAAGCATCGTCCACTACTCTCTTCTTATTTGAAAGACAGCAGTTTATCATTACAGTACACTGATTTAGAATGATCTATGCATAGAAACTTTATTCTTTATCACAATATCTCAGCACTTCCTGTTGCTCTGCAGCAGCACAGACGATCTAACAGACTTAATGCTGAAAACTGGTGTTGTATATGATTTTGACTAATGTTTGTAAATATCCTTTTTGCCTTGTTGTTTTGTGTTTTTGATGACTTACTTTTTGATGCACGATTACAATTTTCTTGGCTGATTCCAATTTTCTTTTTTTTTTTTTTTTTGCAAGTGTTACCTGCAGTTACAGATTTTCTAACTATAATTGACAGCATGTGCAAACGAAAATCTATATTTTTTAATGCAAAATGTATATA